>CAUYON010042119.1:0-53663 GCA_963573935.1 Arctocebus calabarensis
TCCAGTGAGAATGGCCCACATCACAAAATCTCAAAACTGCAGATGCTGGCGTGGATGTGGAGAGAAGGGAACACTTTTACACTGCTGGTGGGACTGCAAACTGATACAACCTTTTTGGAAGGAAGTATGGAGAACTCTCAACGAACTCAAGCTGGACCTCCCATTTGATCCTGCAATCCCATTACTGGGCATCTACCCAGAAAGAAAAAAATCCTTTTATCATAAGGATACTTGCACTAAACTGTTTATTGCAGCTCAATTTACAATCGCCAAAATGTGGAAACAACCTAAATGCCCACCAACCCAGGAATGGATTAACAAGCTATGGTATATGTACACTATGGAATACTATTCAGCCATTAAAAAAAAGGAGACTTTACAGCCTTTGTATTAACCTGGATGGAAGTGGAACACATTATTCTTAGTAAAGCATCTCAAGAATGGAGAAGCACAAATCCCAAATACTCAAGTTTGATATGAGGAAAATTAATGACAATTATTCACACGGTGGGGGTGAGGGAAGGGGAGAGCAGAGAGAGGGAAGGAGAGAGGGGGGTGGGGTCTTGGTGTGTGCCACACCTTTTGGGGGCAAAACACAATTGTAAGAGAGACTTTACCCAACAAATGCAACCAGTGTAACATGGTTTCTTGTACCCTCAATGAATCCCCAACGATTAAAAAAAAAAAAAGTAATCATGTATCTTCACTGTTATACAGAAGGGTGGTTTTATGCTAGTTTCTCTTTTGTACTTTTTAATGTTTTTTTTAAATTTCAGATTAATATGGGGGTATAAACAATTAGGTTACATTGCTTGTGTTTATTAGGTGTTCAAGTTGCAGTTGAGCTGTTCACCCAGTGGGGGATGCTGTGCACCCTTGTTGATGAAATTTCTTTGTGCAGCAGGTCCTTGGTCTCAGAGATTCAAAATTGAACCCACAGCCTGGACCACAGTCATCAGTGATAAGGTAGGATTTATTCCATAGAATAGAATAGAAGAAATGAAAGGCACCAGAACCTATGAGGGGGGGCACCCAAGTGGGAAGCCCCTCATGGGTCTTTTGTCTGGGGGGGGTATAATTTTGTAAATAGGGAGATCTTGAGAATTACATTTGGTCAGAATTTGGCCGTCTTCAGTGTGGATTAGCAAATGAATGAGTGTATTAACAAATGAATGTAGTCCTTCAGCTCCAGGCAAAAGTGTCAAGGAGTCAACTCCAGAAGAGGCACAGCTTACATGAAATACTAGAAAAAGCACTTTTTTTCCTGTCTTGCTTGTATTCAGAGAGTGCAGTTTGGAGAGAAAAAGTCTGTTTAGGCCTGGAAAACCGGGGCACTTATCCAGCCCTGAATGGGGGGAAACTACATCACTGTTACATTGTGCCCATTAAGTGAGAGCTTACCAATCCTCCTCCCTTCTCCCTTTCCCCCCAGCTGGAATTTTATTGTGTTTTTCTCTCATGAGGGGGGTATAGTTGTTTATCTACTGGTTTCATTAGTATTGAGTACATTGGATGCTTGTTTTTCCATTCTTGTGATACTTTACAAAGAAAAATGTTCTTCAACTTGATCCAGGCTAATACGAAAGATGTAAAGCCTCTATCTTTTTTATGGTTGAATAGTATTCTGTGGTATACATATACCACAGTTTATTAGTCCATTCAAGGGTTGATGGACACTTGGGTTGACTCCACATGTTGGTGATTGTAAATTGAGCTGTGATAAACCATGTAATGCAAATGTCTTTATGGTAAAATTATTTTTTTTTCTTGGTAGATACATACTAATGGGATTGCAGGATTACATGGAATGTTTATTTTTGCCTCTTTGAGGATTCTTCATACAACAAGCAACTTTCTTTTTGTTGTTGTTTTGTTGAGACAGTTTGTCCTGGCTAGAGTAGAGTAACATCATCATTGTTCACAGCAACTTCAAAATCCTAAACACAAGAAATTCTCCTGCATTAGCCTCATGAGTATTTGGGACTACAGCAAGCCACATTGGCAATATTTTCTATTTTTGCAGAGAGGGAGGTCTCACCATTTTGCACATGCTAGTCTTGAACTCCTGGCCTTAAGCTATCCTCCTTCTTCAGCCTCCCAAAGTACTAGGATTTCACAGGCCTGAGCCACCACTCCTAGCCAACATGCTAATTTCTAATGAAGTTTTTAGTGATTTTTTTTCAAAATTTCTAGCCAAGAAACTTGTTGTTATATGTTTCGAGACAACTTATTTTAGAATTAGTCAAATATTAAATAAATTTGAACTTTTCCCTTTTATGAAATACAGTGAAGTAAGGCTTGCTTTTTATAAAACTGACAAATTTTATTTATTGCACATAGGTTTTCATCTTTAATATTGAATTTGTGCAACATTTGACTGAGCTGACTGCTTTATCCATCATAGAACATTCTTTTCTTTTGAATTTTCAGGTTCTATAATTCTCTCCTTTTCCTCCCACCTATCTCCCTGCTATTTTTCAGGATAGTTTACATCGATCTTTCTTTTCTGTGCCAACTTTGAGCTCATTTTTGATGCCACTAATGGACTTCTAAGCTCCAAACACCTTTTTAAAATACCATTTGAACTAAAAACACTACTTCACTGGACTCTTATACTGTACTCTTTCATACATTTTCCTGTCTTAGCCTTTCTTGATGGTATAAAATGCTATATAATGCATAGATTATTACCCCGTTCTGGAAACCAAAATTTAAATGAATTATTTCTTCTTCCTTTTTTGCTAAAATTCTTTCCCTACAATTTTCCCTAAAATACATATCTCAAACACAATCTCTTCTTTCTATTTCTACCACCACACTATGACCTAGATTATTGAAATACCTTCCTAACATATTTCCCTGGTTGCATCATGAGCCAAATAGTTGATTCTCTGGATGATAATCAGGACAACATTTAAAAATATATAAATCAAATAATTTCACTTCTGAGCTTAAAACCTTTATGTGCTTTCAGATAAAACCCAAATATTTTGCCTCGGCCTGTGATGCTCCTTCCTAAATGAATAAATGAATATATTTATAAATAGACTAATGAATGAATAAAAGAATGGATGTCATGTTCTCTCACATCAATAGAGCAAATGACCTTATTTCCACTATCATTTCATAACAAATCTCTCCACTCACTTACTCTCCTCTGTTATGTTACACATTCACTAACTCCATTAACGTTTATGTCATTATAGCAAAAAAAGGCTACAAATGTCTCTTCAGAATGGTATATTTTGATTACCCAGTGCCCTAAATTATATAATTGGGGTTATTTTCTGACTGGCTTTAACAGATTAGCCACTAGACAGATTGAATATATGTGTCAAGTTAAACATTTTACACTGATTTTCCACACATACAGAGTTATTCATTAACACTAAAATACATAGATTTAGCATTTGGATCTTTCAGAATTCTTTAATCCAAAAAAGAAATTCCTCCATTTACCCTTCTGGTTTTTATCTCAAGTAAGAGATTTTCAGTCTTCAATATGGTTGGAATATTTTTATGCTCGTTTCACAAAATTTCCTTATTCTGCTAAAGTGGGAAAACACGGCCATTTAAGTTAAATAAATGTTCAAAGCAGGGCTTTTCAATTTCACTGATGTACACAAACTACATATGTAGACTCTGAATCTTAATTGCTCATCTAAAACTTAATGCTACTAATAGTCCAACTATAAGAGTATTAACATGATTAAGGCAGATAACAGATATAAAATATCTAGGAAAGGGCTTGATACTTAAAAATAAAATATTTCATATATTTTTCTACTAATTAGAGAACGTCTAAAAATTTTTCTAAAGAAAAGTATGTTGAACTGAAATGAAGTAATGTGTCTTTGTAGTCTCCATGTCTGAAGTGTGTGTTTAGAAGGTTTCTCCCTATGTATTGCAAACACCATCTTCACATACAAATGGACAGGACAGAATTTTGACTAAACAGGTTACAAAGTATTTGACATAAACTACCAAAAAGAAAATAGGTTGCTAGGTCCAAGGAAAAAGGTCAAAACTTTAGAGAAGGGGGAAACACAAAACCAAATAAAACATTACATGTTTTAATCATTAAAGAGCTGAATTCTCCCCCCTCATTTTTCTTTCGCTTGTATTTCTATAGCTAAAACTTCATATAAAACTTTCAAAATATAATTTGGGCCTAGATAAGGATTTTTAAAATGGATATATCTTCATGAAAATTTATAGTGAATCACAAACACCAATAAAGGAAATGAAATTTCCATAAACTATGCAAACATTTTCAAATAAATCTTTTCTGAGCCATGTAGTTAAATCTGATCATTTTATCATTTATTCTGTTAACACATTGGTATTCATGCTTAGGTATTAGAGAGGGTTTTAAAAATTCAAAAAAATTGTAAGTCATATGTATGCTTATGGAAATACAAAATTTCTAGTTTTAGATTATTTCACCTGTGTCCCACCAGTGTATTAACAAAACATGTGAAACCCCTACTTGTTGATAGTCAGGAAAAACTTGGATCAGTTCCATCCTAAAACAGAGCCATGAGGGTAGAGAGACAGAGATGCTTGACACGGATGCATCTTCAGTGTACTAACTCATTCAGGGCAGCTATGTAGCAACAGGGCAAAACACGAAATTTATTAGCAAAAGAATGTTGAGGGGCAAATTTATGGAACATTTGGCTCAACCAATTCGTCTCATCATTTTTAATTCCTCTGGGCTCCATTAGTTTATTTGCCATGAATTTGACCTTGGAATGTGTGTTTTTTAAGCCACAAGATAAAGTGTTTAAAATGTCCCCAACTAACAAGAGCATTTAACAAGATAAAGTGTTTAAAATGTCCCCAACTAATAAGAGCACTTAAATAAATTCAAACTGAAAAAAAATTAAAACTGCAAGTTGTAGTGCAGTGTTATTCTTCTGCATATAAAATTGACTGTGTTCTCCAGAACAAAGATTTGATCTCTCCAAAATACTTAGTAAAAACTAAATGATTTGTTTTCCAGAAATACATATGCACACTATTATATTCTAAATTGAACTGTATAAAATTGTAATTCTATAACTTAATAGTAGCTTTATAAGGTTCAAACTAATAGATTCATTTTAAACAATTTGCATCACATTTTTTTTTTGAATTTTTATGCCACAAATTTCCAAACTTTCCTATACTTTGAAATCATCTGGAAAGCTTTAAAACCTAAAGGGTCTGGAACTCTTTTCAACATTCTGACTTACTTTCATGACTGGGGCTTTGAGACTTCTCAGACCATTTGATATGAAGCAATGTCTAGAAAACAGTTTGCACTAGCATTTTCATTGTCTGTATACTTAAGAATCACTAAGAAAGTTTGTTAAATCTCAAAATTCACAAAGTACATTTTATGAGATTTTGATTCAGAAAATCAGGAGAGGTTTTTTACATTAAACTTTAGAAAAGCTGACAGTTCAAGTACCATTTTTGTAGAAATGTCTAGAGAAGTGGTTTTAACAAAGGAAACACTGTAGATGTCATCCAATTAATTAAACCAAGGAATTACTAGAATTAATTCAGAACTCCTCATGGACTTGTTGGTCTCAAATTCTAAAATTTCTACAATAACGTCTAGAGTTGAAAACAACCAGTCTGCAGTTTCAATTAAGTATAGTGATAAAAGCCACAACTAGAATCAAACCATGTCGTATTACTAGTTTGAGCCCTGTAATTCACTTAATAACCGTATGATTTGGACAAATCACCAATCCTACTTAGCTGTTTGCTGTATGGATTGAATCAGCATTCTCACTGTAACAATGGTTATAATGACTGAATCAGCTAATAAATGAAAGTTTCATGACCTGGTATCAAAGTGTTTATTATTTAAAAACAAAGCAGCAACAATAAGAAACTTAGTCCATCAATTTTCAATAATAATGATAATTTTTAATCTTCTAATAACACTCTTTCCTCTGTCTTCAGGAGACTAATCTCTTTTTGATTCCTCTTATCTTACTGAACATTCCCATTTGATTATTTTTGGCTGGGTCTTCCTCATTATGAATTACTCTAGGAATTAGCTTTTGAAATTCTCTTGTTTATTATATTTACTCTCCATCAAAGCCATCTCATCCAGTGATGTAGCTTTTAATATCATGTGTGTGCTGGCACTTCTGAGTTTACTTCTAACACTAGGGATACAGTTGGTGCTCAATCAGTATCTAATCTAGATCGGCCACTTTCTTTTCCAATCGGAAGAAAAACCAGATATTGATCGGCCACTTTCTTAATACCTCCCCGTTTAGACTCCCTCTGCACACACCCAAATTATGTAAAATACCTGTCCAGCTCCTCTTCTTTATCTGCTCTCAATGCTCTTTCTTTGGCAAATTAAATCATAGATACTTTTTTCCATTGTCTGTGTTCTCCAGAACAAAGATGTGGTCTCTGCAAAATACTTAGTAAAAAGTAAATAATTTTTTTGCAAAAATTAATATGAGCACTATTGTATTTTAAATTGAACTGCATAAAATTAAGTCTTTATAGTCAAACAATAGTTTCATGAAGTTCAAACTAATAGCTTCATTTTTATCAATTAAACATAGCCTATATCACATTATTTTTATTCTGCTTGAGTTTTTGATTTCAGGTGTGTGCCAGCGTATCTTTCACTAATGAACGCCAGCAGCAAATGGTCCATATCTGACGGATGTTTATTTGCTTGTTCAATATTTATTGTCTGCCTTCCACACTAAAATGTAAGATCTGTGAAAGCAGGATCTTTATTCTCTTCACTGCTATATCCCCAGAGATTGGTCCAAGTAGATCCTCAAGAGATACACATTTTTAGAGTGAAAAATAATAATAGATACCATAATAGTTATTATTATTATTTTCTTTGTCCCACTTATCAAAAACTATGAAAAGAAAACTCACATATTGCCTTTCCTCTAAATGTGCATCATAACCTTCAATCGGAAATATAAAACATTTGTCCACTGACATCATAAACCCCAAACAAACAAGCCAGATTGCCCCTCTGCACTAGTCTGCTTTGCACTGCTGCCGCAGACTGGCATAAACTGGGTAATTACTTCATATCAAGAACAGAAATGTGGCTTGGCGCCTGTGGCTCAACAGGCTAAGGCGCCAGCCACGTGCACCTGAGCTGGCGGGTTCGAATCCAGCCTGGGCCCACCAAACAACCATGACGGCTGCAACCAAAAAATGGCCGGGCGTTGTGGCAGGTGCCTGTAGTCCCAGCTACTTGAGAGGAGGAGGCAGGAGACTTGCTTGAGCCCAGGAATTGGAGGTTGCTGTGAGCTATGATGCCACAGCACTCTATCCAGGGTGCTCAAAAAACAAAACAAAACAAACAAACAAAAAGAACAGAAATGTGTTCCTCACTATTCTGGATCCTGGGAAGACCAAAATTAAAGCTTTGGAATCTGATGATGAGAACTCTCTCACTGTATCTTCACACAGAAGAAGGCAGAGGGCAAAAGAGTAAACTCACTCCTGCCATCGTTTTTAGGGTGGCATCAATCCACAAACACCTCCCAAAACTGTTGCTTTGGTGATTAAGTTCCCAGCACTTGAATTTGTGGAAAACATGCAGAATATAGAACCTTTGCAGCTCAGTGTCCAAGTATGCAAAACTGGAGCCATTGCTTTTCATTTGCTCCTTAATATAGCTAATTTTGACAATAGTAATATATGACCACACTTGGAAGAATGGCAATTATATACCAAAAAAAAAAAGTCTCTTCTGTCTCCATAAACAGCCAACTGTAGCCTGGCTATATTGCAATAATTTCTATTTATTTTTTTCTTTTAAAAAATGGGTTTATTTTAAAATATTTGTCGCATATTTATATTTTTTACTTGTTAAGATTTATGTAATGCAACTTTCCAAGATTCTTTTGCCCTAAAATCTTTCTTTAGTACAGGCAATGCCATAAAGTAAGAAACAGTGAAATAAATTTATCTCATAAGTGAAAATTGGATAAATATTATTGCTGTACCTATGTTTTATTTTATTTTATTTTATTTTATTTTATTTATTTATTTATTTGTAGAGACAAAGTCTCACTTTATCACCCTCAGTAGAGTGCCATGGCGTCACACAGCTCACAGCAACCTCCAAGTCCTGGGCTTAGGAGATTCTCTTACCTCAGCCTCCCAAGTAGCTGGACTACAGGCGCCCGCCACAATGCCCGGCTATGTACCTATATTTTAAATAACCTTTCAAAGTATGTCATAACTGTAGGAAATCATACCGAAAATATATATCCTCTTACTGCAGAGCAGGTAACAGAGTAGATATGTATCGTATATGTCATAAATGTATGATAGTTATAATTGAAAAATAAAAATGCAATTAGATTAAATGAAACTTCTCTTCTTAGAACATCTGCAATGTATAACCGAAAATGGCCTGCTGCAGGTAGATATTGATGCTTTAACTAGTAAAAAACAGTTGGATGATTTGCGCATAGGTTAATAAGAGCTGTGCTGTCCCCAGGTTTGGCAGTTAATAATAATAGATCGGTTACACAGCAGATGTTTAAAATGTCATCTATATGAGTGGCAAAATATGTGCTGGGAAAAGAAACTTTTTCAACCTATTCAGGGATTTTTTTTCTCAGTTTAGGAAATTGTGTCCTATTTAAAGGTGATTTATGGATTATATAGTCTAAGATATTGAACTACTAATTTAAAAATTATAATTATTTAGTGTAGAAACTTATGAATAAATGTAGAAACATATTACTAGCCTGTTTATTTTTATAGTTCTGTACTTAATTTTGGTCTTCCTAACACAACTAAGTAAATAAACGTATTTTTCTTGTATTTTGACCAATATTGAAATATAATTGGTGAAGTGGGAATGTAAAACTTGTACTGTATTCTTTATACTATTATTTCAAGGGAATAGTTTTAAAAATACATATTACTGGGTTAAATATGTTGTCATTTGTGCATTTAAAACTTACTACTTACTAATAATTCAGCTTACATTTTCCAAATAAAAGGAAATGTGGCATGCTATAGTTCCCCACATCAATGACACAGTATGTTAATACTGTGTCGTGACAGTTAAGTGAATTGCTTTCTGCCTTTCAGTGACTTTATTTAAGACTTTTAACTGTAGCAAGATTCTTTTTACCATTACTTTTGTTAAGAGAAAAAAATCTATAAATTGAAAATAAAGCATGAGTATGACTACGTGTCCTTACAATGTCCCCATTTAACAGGCTCACCCATGAATTATTTAATTATCCAGGAGGATGCACCTGTGTTTCACGTGGCTATTTATTATTTTATGAGATCCTGAAGCTGTGAAATGAAATGGTAACTGACTGATTTCTGTCAGGTAAAGAAGATAAGGGCAGAGGTTTCGGGGTTTCGGTTTTAAGGCTTCTAGCACACTTTCCTATTTTGTTGCTATGAATAAGTTTTCAAGCATTATCTGATGATAAAAATAGGCTTTTTGAATTATCCCTTGAGCCAGTTTTATGATCTGACTGGCGCCCTCACTGATAAATGAGATGAATAAAATATTAGACATACATCTGTTTCTATATCTCGGTGATAAAACTTTTAAAAATAATAATGTTAACAGTTTTGAAAATTCTGCTGAGATGCTTAATAAGACACAGAAATAATGACACTGAGTCCCCTAAGAATAGCATCTGATGGCACAGATTGTCAGGGACCCCAGAGTAATGTCCAAGAGCATCAGAGCTTCAACTTTTGGACTCCAAAAAATGAATCCAGCAGGTATGAATTTCCTGCTTATTTTTCTTTGTCAAATACAAGAGAGTTACTTTGACTAAAAGTTATAACCAGCTGGAACTATGGTAGGGCCAATATGAACATCCCAAGTTATGGGATGAGATTTGATTTTCAAGGGAAAATAGAGTAGTTTTGTTTAAATGTTCTGTTTATTCCAGAATACAAAAGCATTGGACAGGGGTGAAGATAATGAAATATGCCATAGTTCAAATGCCAGAGACTCTTGCAAGACTTAATAGATTCAACTGATAAATCCTCCTCCATCGAGTAGATGTTCATAAATAAAACTAATTAGTCCCTGTTTTTGCAATGGAAAGAGATATAGGTACCTTATGTTTCTTGATCTTAATCAGAATAGACTCCAGGAATGTAGATTAATGTTGTGAAAATGATTTCCCTAAGTCACCAGAGACTTTTACAATTAGGGTTTTCTAAAAGCATAGTTCGAGGCAGGAATTCTTACGGAAATTATTTGTTCAGGGAGTGTGAGAAGAGAGAGAGAGAAAATGAGAGACAGAGACAGGGAGAAAGAGAAAGAAGGGTTGCCAATTAAGACAGCAACAGATTTTTATCTTAGTCAAACATACCAGCTTCAGCATGGTCATACAACGAGATCTGAGAGGCAATCACACCACAGAGCTGCCCCCCTTCTGTTGAGGCAAGAATGCGACCTTCTTGCACTCTCTGAGGGTCAGTATTGGACTCTCTGGTGGGTGGGTAAAAAGTAACCTTCTAACCTAGAAGACTCTCATTTTGTAAGAACTGGTTTCCAGAGAAGGGGACCATTAGAAGGCAGTGCTCACAGCACCTGAGGTATGAGAATCTCAACCAGGTCAAGGGGATTGTGGGTAGTGGCAGGGCTCCAAATATGTGCATTATTATAGTGGCGTCTTGGTTGTAGCTGGAGTCGTTACATAAAATGTTCAGTAAAAAGCCATTGCTACAATCACTAGCTTGTGTGTATCAAATTCTCAAATTAAACAAGTCAACAGCTATCTCTCCAGCATAGTACGAACTTCCCTAAAATCAAAAGAACTATTACAAATACAAGGTCATGTCAAGCGACTGCCACTAAGCCATGGCAGATCTTTTTCTCAATTATTTTAGCTTCATGGGGGTTTCTTCCCTTCATATTGCAATGAATTTCCATCATTCAAAAATGCTCCTTAGAAATTCTTCACTATTTCCTTCTCCTTTGCGGAAGAAGTGGCTATTCAGAATTCTACCTCTTTATTAGTTCTCAGCCACCTTGGTGCTTTTTATCTTTTTCCTACAAAATGGCTTTCCTCTGTTAAATCTTGAGTATTTATTTTTCCCCCAGTGGGTTCTTTTGTTTACATATGTGCTTGAGCTCCCTTAATTCAGCCATAATATTCTTCATTCTTTTGTAATAATCTGGATTTCTGTTTCTTTTTCAGTTACTCCATTCTGCTTCAGCCTCACAACTATTTAAATCTATGTATTTTTAAATAATCATTATCTCCAAAACATGGAACCAGTTACCTCATCCCTCCTTTTTCACAATCTTTCATTTTTTGACCATGTACTCTTTCTTTTTTAATTTTTTTTTGGGGGGGGGCAGTTTTTGGCTGGGGCTGGGTTTGAACCCACCACCTCTGGTATATGGTGCCAGTGCCCTACTCCTTTGAGCCACAGGCGCCACCCAACCATGTTCTCTTCCTATTTGAAAACTCCCTTCTCTTTGGCTCCTACAACATGTTTGTTTCAATGGTACTGACTAAGAGCTGTCCTTCTTTGGTTTATTTGTGTCCTTATGTTTTCCTTCTGCTCCTAAAGACTGTTGTTATTGTAGCTTCCTTATGTTTTCTATGTTTTCTTCCATTTATTAGATTTATTACATTTATTTATCACTATAGTCAAACTTCTTTTCCAAGCTTACATCTAGGGTTTCAAAGATTCTGTAGTAAACTTTTACCTGGAAACGGAAGAAAGCTTCAAGCAATTCCAAAATAAAGAATTTCAATTTCGTCTTTCTTTCTTTTTCCATTTTCCTTGTCATGCTAAGTACTCTAAGAGACAAAACCGAGAGATATTTCAATCACTCTTCTCTTTGCTACAATAATTTTCCTTCAACCTGAATTACCTCATGTCTATTTAAACCATGCCTCTTTAATACTTGGAATGTTTTCTGGATTTTTAATACAATAAGAATAATGAATGTCCTTTAAAAATCACTATTATTTTCACAGTACTGATGCAGAAAGTATTAATAATCAGAAAAAAAAAGACATTTGCTGACTTATTTCCTATGTTGGTTCGTTTCTAAAGCTTGATAATTGTACTTAAAATTTAAAATTAGCATCAATCAATGTTTCATAATTGTCCTTTAATTAGAGACTAGATTGCAGATGATTAATTATATGTAATTTATATAAATAATATCTCATAATTTCAGTGAGTATTCTTCTCTCAAAAGTGATCTTAATATTTATTTTAGTATTACTGAAATTAGAAAAAATAAAAATCAAATTAAAGTTCCTCTTAGGATAATATTAGAATTTTATACAGATAAATTGTAATACCTTTAAATAGACTGTTGTAAGAGAAAAATTTAAAAGGTTTACATGTATAAATATTGCTTTTGGCAATTCTTTAGATACAAACTTTGGGAACTTACTCTACTCTATAAAATACATTCCATGACATTACATTTGTATCTGATTTAATATTAGCAACTGCATCTTTCCAATCTTCCCCAGAAGAAAAGATTTAAACAAATATTTCTTTTCAGGTCATCCACAAAAATACAGGGGGTGGGTAGGCTATAATTAATATTTGCAATCATTAAATTTCAGATTTTATTTTTAAATGTCTTATTTGGTTGCATCAGGATATGAATCCAAGATTATGAATTTCATTTATTGAGCCAACATGAGCAAAACAAATACTTTAAAGTTTTATTCCCTGACATATTTTATACCTAATATAAGTTTTAACATTTGAAGTCATGTTTTCACTGTTCTCAGTTTCATTTGTAGAAATATAAATTTAGAACTCTATAATACATTTTATAATATACTAATTAGATGTTTTTTTAGACACTATCTGGCTCTTTCACCTAGGCAAGAACCTTAGCCCAGCTCACAGCAATGTCAAACTCCTGGGTTCAAGTGGTTCCTCTGCCCTCATCCCTTGAGTAGCTGGGCTACCAGCACCTGCTACAGCTTCAGGCTAATTGCTTTGTGTACTCGAGATGGGTCTCACTGTCACTCAGACTAGTCTTGAACTCCTGAGTTCCACCAATCTTCCCACCTTGGCCTCTCCAGCCTAAGAGTAATTATTTTCAGATTCTTGAACACGTGAAACATCTGAAAAGCTTTTTTTTTCCATTGTATGTATTAGGAAAGACAGGGATAAAAGTTTCTGTGATAACCATAAAATACCAAAGAGAGATAACAATACCCCTTAAAACTTAAATACTTGACAGGATGCATCTTTATTCAACTCAGGGAAAAATGTGGAAGCCAGCAGGGGGAATTTTTTTGTTTTCGAAATATGTAATTTTTGTTCTTTTTCATAGACAGGAAGGTTTTGCTGCCTCTTTGTGTGATGTAAAAAAATGTGAATTCATCTTATTATAGCCCTGCAGTTACGACCGTCACCGCCTGACTCCAAGGGTAATTCCTGAGAAGTTCTGTCTTGGTCAGCAAATGCGTTTTCCACCGCACGGTCCTCCGAGTAGGGGTGAAAACTTTCCCAGATCTTGTTCCATGGGTCTGAGTGTGCACAGGCAGGTGGAGCTTGTGAAAGTTTGGGGCCACGTCTTTCTACTTTACTTTCCTGTTTTCACAACACACAGTCCTTTATCCCTCCTTTTGTCTACCCTTCTTTTCCTGTCTAGGTCAAACTTTGACGTCTTCCCCCCACCCACCTTCTTCTAGCTCTGTATCTGTTTCATGATAGCACACTTTTAATCTTTCCATTTTTTTTTTTTTAGGTAACAAGTTTTAGAATTTCCTCTTTACCCATGACTATGTAGGTCACAGTTAAAGGTGCTGCCTACGGAGGGAAGGGCTTTGGTTATTCTCACAAACCAGCTCTGGAGCTGCTCAGGATGCTACAGAGCCCCGAGGCAGAGGCCGGGGCTTGGCAGGGGTCAAGGGGAAGGTGGCCCAGAAATGTGTAGCACGTGCCTTTCTGTTCAGTGTGAGCTGGGGAGGAAGAAAGGTTACCGGGTTTTCAATGAAGGAATAAGGAGTAAGGTAAATATAAAACTCACAGATTAATTCCTGGAAATATATGTTGCCATCTAACCATGAGTAGGCTCAGACTTAGAACTTTAGACCACAGTATAGTGATCCTAAAATTTAAAGTAGAGGGGTAACACACACAGAGAATAAGAATCCACAATGATGAGGAAACTTAAGTTCTAGCTGGAAGAAACTGAAATGAGCAATGTCACCTTGGATCCCAGAAGGGCACCTGAGTTGAAGAAGAAGTAAATACTCAATATTCAAAAAGGAAGAAATCTCAGATTCAGGACCACAAGGCACAGAAGTATACCAAATTATTTCACCAAAATTCAAGTAACCAATTAGAAAACAAGCCAAGAACCAGAAAGATCATGTAGGTGAGACCCACGAGTCTGTGGGACAGACACCCAGACAAACAAGGAAAATGCAAACGGTCAGTACTTCCAGACAGGCCGTTTGGAAAACAGAAAAGACCAGCTAAACATACTGTGCTACAAAAGCCAATTCTCTGAAAAAGGTATTATATACTTTCTCCAGAGTGGACACTAATAAAAAACATACATAACAACATTTGTATTCCAATTAGGTAGTTCGATATATATATTTTTAAGAAAGAATGAAAGACAAATGCCTTTTCTGCATCTCTTGAGAGGATCATATAGTCCTTGGTTTTGCTTCTGTTGATCTGGTGGATAACATTTATGGACTTTTGAATTTTTCACTTTGTTCATTTCAACAGTTTCTAGTTCTCTTTAGAATGTCCAGTATCTTTTTTTAAACTCATGGAACATAGTAAACACTTTTTTTAAAAAGTCTGTCTACTAAATTCATTATGTGGGGCCCCATGTTTCCATTATCTGTTACTTTTCTTATTTTCTTCATTCATGCATTCTTTTTTTTTTTTTTTTGAGACAGAGTCTCATTTTGTCACCCTCAGTAGAGTGGTGTCACATCATAGCTCACAGCAACCTCAAACTCGGGCTTAAGCAATTCTCTTGCCTCAGTCTCCCAAGTAGCTGGGACTATAGGCACCCCCACAATGCCCGACTATTTTTATTTTTTGGTTGTAGTTGTTGTCATTGTTGTTTGGCAGTCCCAGGCTGGATTCGAACCCACCAGCTTTGGTGTATATGGCTGATTCCCTAGCCACTGAACTACAGGCACTGAGCCCATTCGTGCATTCTTATCGCCTCATGATCCTGGTTATCATTAGTTGAGTAATGGACATTGTACATGAAAATTTCTGGAAATAATTTAAGACTTTGATATCATTCTTTTTTAAGAGATACTTTGCTATTAGTAGCTTTAGAAATCAGCAATCTGAAATAATCTTGATCCAGTTTTAGGGATTAAAAATGATGAGCTGCAGGCTCTGAGAGGGCCAGTCTGCTTAGAGTTCATTCTTATTTCTACTGGTCTCCACTCAGTATTTCAATCCAAATTGCTGGGTATTACTAGCTTCGCCCCCAATTTTGGCAGTTTCCAGACTGCCCATTTTATTCCTCTGTTCAACAGTGCTGTCAAAAGCCCTACTGTTTCTCAGCTTCTCAGCCACCTCTTTCAGGATCAACAGACTTCTGAACGGAAAAGTGGCCCCCTGGAGCAGGCTCATCTCTATTTTTTTTTTCCATTTTCTTTATCTTTCCCATATTCTGCCTTGTTAGATCTCTCAAGTCTCCAAGCAATTCCTCTTAGAATATTTTGCCCTGCTTTTGTCCTTTTCATTGGGAAGGTTGGTCTAAACTCTGACCCTCATAAAAAAGTGGAAGTTCTTATTACATTGTTTTATTAGATAATCTAGAATTATAGTCACCTCAGAAAACAAAACACCATGTGCATATGTTTTGCTAAGGGCCTCTACTGCATAAATTCTTTAAAACTGTTCCCATACTTCAGGGACTAGTATTCTTTATACAAAGTTGTGAAGAACTGCCAACCTACTCATTTATGACAAGTCTGCTGATCAGTGAAAAATTTCTATTGATAGAAATAAATAGTTTCTACAGGGAATGTTAAGCACATTCCTGCAAGGACAGATGAAAGCAAATTCCTATAAGGACAGATATATTGCTCCTCACATTTAGTATTTGGAAAAATACACTGACTCTAGGTCTGTGGAAAACCAGTGGCCATGTTGAAAGAACACTCGATCAGTCCCATGGAGAGGAACAGAGAGGCCACTGGGAATATTTCCCTGTGTGCTCTGGATTGTCTTATATTACTATTATATTAGGATGCCTTCCTAAAAAAAGTTAGTTACTGCACAGAATGGAAGAAATACTCCAAATGCAAAAGAAAATCTGATCTTTGAAGTAATATGAATTTCAGTAACAAGAATTAGATGTCTAATATAATATTGAACAGAATAAACTAGAATTTAAAATTTCAGGTACTTTGGATTAGAAATGGAGGAAACAAGTTGCTAGATGTGACAATGTCATTTTAAAAGGAATATCTTAATTTAGTTAAGTCCCATCTATTAATATTTTTGTTAATATATTTGCCTTTGGGGTCTTAGTGGTAAATTCTTTGTCTAACCTGATGCCTAAAAGAGTTTTTTCCCTATGTTTTCTTCTAGAAGTCTTATAGTTTTATGCCTTAAAGTCTTTTGCCCATCTTAAATTAATTTTTGTATGTGGTGAGAAATAGAGATTCTGTTTAATTCTTCTGCAGGTGGCTATCCAATTTTCCCAGCACCATTTACTGAATAGAGCCTCCTTTCCCCAGTGTATATATTTTTTCTGCTTTGTCAAAGATATATACAGCTATACAGTTTTATATTTATGGGTTTTCTATTCTGTTCCACTGGTCTGTATCTCTACTTTTATAACAGCACAGCAAAGGAAATAATCAACAAATACCAACTTACAGAATAAAAGAAAATATTTGCAAACCAGACATCTGACAAAGGACTAATATCCAGAATCTACGAAGAACTGAAATAAATCAGCAAGGAAAAAAAAAAATCAGAAAGTAAGCAAAAGACATGAACAGATTTTTTTTCCAAAGGAAGTAGACAAATGACCAAAAAAAAAAAAAAATGTTAAATATCACCTATGATTTGGTCATCAGATATCAAAGACCTATTACTCTTATTTATGAAGATCAAATGTTACCTTTTCCTACACGTTGTCTCTTGTCAAACCTGATGCATCTTGTCATTCTTTTCTTTGAAATTATATATTCCTCATGATGTAGAATGCAAAAATTCCAAATGTATCCTATACTAGCTTTCATTTTATCAGTGGTGTCACAAACCCGCCGAGCTAGAGTGAAACAGAATCTCTGAAATCTTTTAAAGTGACCACACATAAGTTTATGTTCAACAAATGCCTCTGGCCTCCTTCTTGCCTGTGTCCACAGTCAGTAGATTCCCTACTCCGGATCCCTACTCACAGACTCCAGGAAAAATGAAATGAGTCCTCCTATCAAACAATGTGGATCATAGGGACTCAGACAAATTTATAAACATGCTTAATAATGGACTGTGTGAAGTTAGTGGGTAAATGTCTCTATGTGCCCTGCTAGACAAAGAAGAGCTAAAATGTCATCTGGGGAAAGAGAAGCACATGCCTGTGATGCTCAGAAAAGCAGGTGGGTTTTGGAGCTGCCCTAGCAGCTCTCCTGGTTGCCTGCTGCTGATCCGGCACCGCCCCCAGGCTGATCCGGAAAGTCTCCTGGTGGCTCAGATCACAGGCCTGGCATCTCCAGTCCCTTTTCCAGCATAGCAGGCTGGAGGTCGGTTCAGCAAACTTGGATTCAAATCCTGACTCTGCCTCCTACTACCTATGTGACTTTAAACAATTAGATCAACCACTCGTGTCCATTTCCTCACGTGTAACACGGAGATAAATGTCTAACTCCATAGGCTCACTGTATGAAATCAATGACATGATGCACAGGTGTAATTAGCTTACACAGGATGGTTCAATAAATGCTGTTTTTTGTAATTATCAGAACTTCCCTTTCCAATGATCTTAAGACTTGACAGTAAAAAGTGAATCTAAACCAGTGTTTTCCAACCTTTTTATCTCAACTGCATACTGGAACCTATAATTCAACTTCTGTGGCACACTTAAACTACGTTGAACAAAAAAAAGTGTAAAAAAAAAAAGAATATACTTACTATGCTTTGATCTTCTTCTGAAAATAATTTCATGAAAGATCTTTAAAATTTTTCACAGCATACCTAAGACCCTCTCATGGCACACCAGTGTACACTGGTTGAAAATCACTCTTCTAAACTAAGAAAAAAAGCCTCGAGAATTTCCATGACAAAACCCAGTGAGTCGCTTCCAGATTGCAAGATAAGGAGATGTTTCTAGACTTAAAATGTGACTAGTCTGATTTGAGACGTACTGTAAGTGTAAAGTAAATATCAGATTCCAAAGACTTGAATAAAGAATCTAAACCATATCATTAATATTTTAAATATTACTGATTACATATTAAAATAATATTTTAGATTATTACATTTAATATTACCTGTTTCTTTTCACTTCCTTAAATGTGCCTCCTGGAAGACTTAAAATTACATATATGTCTCACAATATTTTTTTTGGACAGCCCTATTCTAGAACATTGAAGTAGCATTGCAAGAAATGCTTCATTAAATTAAACCCTATGATTTTGAAAGAATTAATGCATCTCCCCCAAAGTACTATTTCAGAGTAACTCAATTACAAGGTAACACAAAGCAAAATATGTCACAAACTGCTAAGCGCATCATTAAATATAGTTTCCCTTGCTATAGTTTGTAATCATTTATGACAGCAAAGGGATCAGGGATTTTTGAATCACAAAAAATTTCAAATATTCATTCAAGAAATCTTCTAGTCATCTCTGCTAAATCTGTCATGATCTAATACGGCTACAATTTAGTACATGACATTTTTATCACAATTCACAAATGCACTCAACTGGCACAAATATACAGCACAGAGCCAGGGAAAGAGTGATCTTTGCTCAAAATAATGTGCTTATTAACTAATGGACCGTCTTTTTTACCACTGCGAAAGCTAGAGGCAATGAGAAGACACACAAACTGACCAAAACTAAATACTCAAGTGGCGAAGTACATGGTTTACTTAAACTAGACGGTAGAAAGATCTTCAGTTCTTATTGACTCTCAAAGCTCAGAAGTTCTAACTTTTACTTATTCCTTTGCAGCAGTAAATTACTATAAGAAAATGACAGTAACAAAAACCAAAAAACAGAAGTAACACTTGCATGTTGCACAGACACTTAAAATCTATGGTCAGTAATTCAGAAAAACATTTACAATGTGAACAATCAGCTTTTTACATGTGTAAGTTTAGAATGAAAAATGATTTGTTTTGTTTAGGATGACATCCCTCTCTTCCACTCCCACAACATCTTGAGGCACTGCATTTGTTTTTTTCCTTAGTTTTTTTTTTTTTTTTTGTATAGAAAGATTCTAACTTTATCGCCCGGGGTAGAGTGACGTGGCGTCACACTGCTCACAGCAACCTCCAGCTCTTGGGCTTAAGCGATTCTCTTGCCTCAGCCTCCCTAGTAGCTGGGACTACAGGCACCCGCCACAGCTCCCGGCTATTTTTTTGTTTTGCAGTTCGGCCAGGGCTTGAACCCGCCACCTTCGGTATATGGGGCCGGCGCCCTGCTCGCTGAGCCACAGGAGCCGCCCTCCTTAGTTTTGATATACTTATATCAAAGGCATCATCTAAGTTTTGACACTAGATGCATACTCATTTGGGATTGTTGTTACCTTTGATGAATTAGGACCTTTATCATTATAAAATGTTTTGATAACTACAAAAAAAAAGTATAGGTGTCATCTCAATATACTTGATATAAAAACGTCAAGTTGCTTCAAAATTCATAATTTAGAAACTAAATAATTTTACTTCTATTTGGGCTTCTAATTTTAAAGATTACATCATATTTTAAAGGAATAATATAATGTATTACATTATATATTACAATATATTTTAAAGGAATTTTAAAGATTACATTATATTTTTGATAGCAGCCCCTTCTTTTGCTTTGTTACTATCTACTATCTTTAAAGATATTCAAGATAAAGAGAAATTTCAATTCAAGGGAAGTCCCAAGCATGGGGGGAAAGTCCTTCATTTTGATGGGTAGGTCTATCGCAACTATATACCTAAGTTCCAGCACTAGAAAAATGCTCAAAAGGGAAACCTAAACTGTGAATTGAAATGACATCTTCCTGGAGAAAAAACACTTTGTGTTGACAACGTCCAGCATCTCAGTAGGCTGGCCACCTATCTTGACCAAAGCTTTAAATAAGAGATGTGCCTTAAAGTTGTAAAAAACAGAATATTCTATAAAATTTACAATCAACTTTACTGTAAAGCATACATATCACAATTGGAGGGATTGCTAGACATAAGTGTGTCCACTAAAAAAATTACTTTTCAATTCCTGTGTCTATAATCTCATATAGATTTCACATCTTAAAATACCAGTCAATGTACACAAATGTGACCAAATTCCACATATCCAATCACAGCTACAAAAACACTATATTTTAAAATGATGTAGAACATGAGCTCAGACCCAGGCAGATTCTAAAGACACATAGGGTATACAAAATAGGAACAAGCAGGCCCTTTGGAAAGATAAGGAAAACATCAAAATCGTCTCGAATACTTTCAGCTGATTAAATATATTTCTGCCAAGGGAAAGTAGATTTAATTTCCTAGTACAGTGCAGTCTTTCTCACAATTCAGACTTTCTCAGAACTGTTGTGAGGATTATAAAACGGTATAATCACTTTGGAAAACTGACAATTTCTCATAAAACTGAACAAATACCTATTCCATGCTTCTAGGTATTTACTTTAGAGAAGTGAAACCTAATACACGAACATTCCTGGGACTGTTGTGAAGATTAAATACAATCATAGATGTGAAAGTGGTTGACACAGAGCGGTGTGTCGGGGAGAAACTCACTAAATGATGCCTTCCATCTCCTTTCCCGATTCTGGACATTAACGGAAAGAGTACAGGATTTCAACAGTGCAGACCTGGGTTCATGTCCTGTCTCTGTTACCCATTTTATTCACTCATTCAACCTTTTTGAGATCTATTCTGGGCCAAGAACACTTCTAGATGTTCAGGATATTATTCTGAATGTGATGGTCTAGTCTTTCCTCTCAGGGGTTTATATTCTGGTGCCATAGGCAAGATGTTTAAGTTTTCTGAACCTTGGTTGCCGCTATCAAAATTCAATTCAATTCAGCACCTTTAACATGCTGGGTATTACCTTGAGCCTGGGAGCATAAGAACTAACGAAACAGAACCTGTGCTTTCAAGTCCTTCACAAGTCTAGTGGGGGAAGCAGACAAGTAAGCTGAAGGTGCTGTGAGAGGGTGAGGGCCCAGAGCGCAGGGCAGCACCAAACCCAGGCCTGCATGGCCAGGGGATTGGTCACAGGAGGGTGTCAGAGAAGGCTTCCTGAAGGGTGGGGTATATACAGGTCATTATGAAAGTTTTGAGATACACAAAAATCAAGAAACCTAACATTCATGTGGATGGATACTAATGAAGCCCTCCCAGCAACACCAATAAGCTGAGCAAGCTGCAATGTGCACTGGTGAATCTGAGAGGATGCTGTTGACTGTGTTTCTTGGAAGTGATGATGGACCACAACACAGTCTGTCTCAAAACTTTTGAGTAATCCACATAAATGCAATCTGCTGAGTAAACCAGGCAGAAGTCCTCACAAATTCCCATTATTAGGAAGGTGAAATGAGACTATGGTTATGAAAGCATTAATCAATCAGTCCATAAAGTCCTTTCTAACAAAGACACACTATTTTCACTCCAAGGGCAATAGTATCACACTAGAAAAGCACCACTGGGTCCTGAATCCAGTTCCTTCTGCCTTTGACAATATGTTGTCTCCCTAACACATGTGCTTAATCTGGACTTTCCACATTTGTTTCCTAGGTCTCAGCACTTCTAGCTTTCTGCCTGAAGGAACTGGGTAATTGAATAAATTGTTTTTAATCATATGGGACCCATTCTGACTTCCAGTCAAGTTTCTGGGATTTGCTAAATTCAGTCTGTGGTGTGACTCTGTGGTAGGCCACACCAGCCTCAAAGCATGAAACAGGCCTTCAAAACAACCAATTTCTTGTTATTGGTTGGAACCCATGAAGCCCTTAATAATTTTTTTCAATTTAATTGAAAAGCTCTGTTTATGAGACTTGAATATAGTTTATACCATAAATAGCCAGAACTCGAAAGCAGCATAGAAAACATCAGCTCTGCTGGAGACTTTTGATCTTCATTTGCTGTTTCATTTTATACGCTATCCAAGCCTCTGAAAAAAATGAAAGTAGGAAGTAGGACTGGGGACAAGGGCTTAGAAAATTACTGTTTTCAAATACTGTGGCATTAAAATAAACTGGGATGAAGGATGTCATTAGAGAAATACATTCGGCACATCCTTGGTGTGTTGAGGCGTGTGCTCGGGCTGACTGAAGGCCTTCCTGATTGCATCAGCAATTACGATCAGCCACTCCAACCACATGAACCTTGAACCATTTAAGTAGATTTTGAAAAAATGTTTAAAGCACTTAATTTTCCTCTAGGGAAGTTACAATATAATTGTTAAATAGAGCAATACTATTCATGGCAAGGGTTTATGCAAATGTTATCCTCCATCTTTCAGAAACATCTGCATTATAGACAATGATGTCAGAGATATTTTCTGGATTGTCAGAAAAGAGAGGTTGTATAGAGATGCCCCTTCCAAAAATAATGACAAGTATATACACAGAGCAAAGTCACTGGTGTATCCAGTAAAAGTGTATATGGAGCCCTCTCATGTGAACAGGTAGAGTGTGTCTGGGGAAGTAAGAGTGAGGGATTTCTTTGTTCCTTGAAAGGACAAGGTAACCAACAACAGGAGGCAACTGCCTAGGTGCCCAAAGCATCTGGGTCAAGGCCATCCACTAGCCCTCTCAGCTCTGGCATCAATGCCTTCATTCTACAAGGCAACCAACCTTTTGATACAGGCCAAGTGGTGACCCAGCCAGCTCAGTGGAGCTGGAGGGGGTGGGGCTGACCGGCTGCCTCCACCTTGGCAGTGTTGGTGTGGTCGCAGGAAGCAGAGGAACCAGCCAGTTGGAAGGTAGGTAGGGGGGCCCCACAGGAGGTTCCTGTAGTTAGAGGGGCCAGACATCTGCTGGGGAGACACCAGAACCTTAGGTTTCCCTCTCCTTGCACTTGCACCCCCATTTCCTAGCCCTGGTCAATTTCATGCAAATTTCCTAGGCCTGGGAATGAAAGGGATTGTAGCCATTCATTCACATCTCGGATATGCTAAACTTAACTACAGAGGGTCCCAGACATACTAAATGGAACTACAGAGGACCCCAAGGGACTATATATGCCCCTAGACAAAGAGCCCGGAGTGAGAGAGAGTGAGCAAGCTTTTCTCTCTTGACTTGGGTTTTCTCTCCCTGCCAAGAGCTTTGGTGTTTTTGTATTCTTTTCTGTAAATAAATTCTGGCTTACCACTGATCTGTGGTCTGCGGACTCATTCTTCAAATCACCGAGACCAAGAACCTACTGAAGACAAAATTCCAGTATCACTTTGACCTCAGAATTCCAACTCTGCCCTAGAAAGATCTCATCAGGGCCCCTTCAGCCCAAACCAATGTATTTTTAAAATCAATGCATAAAATCCATGTTTTCAGTCAGTGAAAATGGTAGGGGAATGGGCAATGACCCTAGAAAATAGTAAGAGAGAAAGCAACTTCTTTTTGGGTGGGAAGAATGCAAAGAGAAGAAAGAACTGGAGAAAGTTCTGGAAAGAGAAAAGAGTAACTGGTGGAAACTTGGTTTAGAGTCAGGAAAGACACCAAATTTTAGAAGGAAGGAAAGAAAGGAAGAAAGGAAAGAGGAAGAAGTTCACTAATTCTGAGATTTCTCCAGCTTCTAGGCCTCCTCTGGGACAAATGGTTGGGGGGGGGGTCTTTTTTCAGGGAGGAATGGGGACTGTAGAAATATGATCCAAACTGTGGTTCAGTTAACAAGTATTTATTCAGCACCTGACAGGCGCATCGTTATTCCTGATGCTGGGGATTTAGCAGTGAACAGAGACCAAAGGTCTAAAACAATTTGTTATCTGATGTCATCTAGTAATGAGTGAGGTCTGAGCTCAGCATTTGCTCACAACTGAATGCCCTCACCTACCTCCTATAGACTATATAATTTTTAACTGCCTTTAAAGGACAAGAGGCCTTTACTCCCCCCCTCTGAGGTTAGGGACTATATCTTGTTTTCTTAATTTATCTTTTAATACATAGAAAGAAACCTACTGCTCGGCCCATAGTCCGCATTTAATAAAAGCGTACTTAGCATGTGGTGAGTAGCTTCTGAGGAAAACCATTCCTGCAGAGCGGCGATTTTCAACTGGTATGCCGTGAAAATTGTTAAAGATCATTAATTAAATTATCTTCAGAAGAAGCTCAAAGCACAGTCAGTATATACTTTTCTTACTCTTTTTTGATCAACCGCTGAAGTTTAACTACAGGTTCAAGTGTGCCATGAGATAAAAAAAGTTGAAAAACACTGCTGTAGAGTGTAGCAACAGGTGAGCACCTGTGATTTATCGCTGTGGTGTCAGTAACTGAACCAGGGATAGACCCTGCTTCTCTATTTACCAGAAGTAATTTATCAAGCTGAAGTCAGACAGTGATAGAATCAGATTACTGACCCGCTCACATAGAATTGAGCCACCCAGGAAGGATGGAGTATATGTCCCTCCCAGGAAGTGGTGAATGGACCAATCCCAGTCACCCTAGCCCTTTAAATACCCTGTCCATCATTAACCATGTGTGGATTTCTTTCCCGGTTAGAGATCTCACGCCACCTGCACCCAGGTGGAAAAAGCCATTTTAATTGCACAATTGGGATGCTGCCTTCCTTTTGTCTGGAGCCTGGGAACAGTCCTTTATCTTTGACTCTGTAACCTTTCAGCCAGGTTCTAGGTTGTGCAGCTCTCCCCTCACCTGTATTGGGTCAACTCCTTTAAGGAGTTTCTTAGAATTAACTTTGGTTTGAACTTAGTCCTATGTCCTCGAAGATTCTACTCAAAGGTCCTTTAGGCCAAACCAAAAAATGTTCCTGGGTAGGGAAGTGAGATCAGGCCTGGAGTTTGGGCCATTCTTTCCTACTCAGACAAAGTACAGCCTCCTATCCCTTTTCAACACATCCCCCCAGGCAATTACAACAAACAGGGCTGGCACCAGAAACAACGCCTCTGGGCCATCCAGGTGAACCCAGTCTACTAGAACAGTCACTGACTGCTACTTGAGTGAAACTGGGGCCCGGCTATTATTTCCCACTCTCACTGACTCAGAGTGGGGGGTCTCCTCAGCCTCTAAAGTAGCAGTGCCCAATAGAAATATAACTTAAGCCACATATGTCAGTTTGAATTTTATAGTAGCCACATAAAAAATAAAAAGAAAAATCAATTTTAATCATGCATCTTATTTAGTACAACACACGCAAAATATTACCATTTCAATATGAAATCAATGTAAAATATTACAAATGAGATATTTTACATCCTTTCCCCCATACGAGCAAGCCAAACGGCTCACACCACTGAAAAACAAAGCAGTGATCTCATGGTGACCACCTTCATAAATCCATCCTGTATTTTAAACTTATACCACAAACTCAGTCCCAACTAGCCTCATCTCAAGTTCTCCACAGCCCCACATGGAGACTGTACAGGGTGGCATAGCTCCAAAGAGTTTACTACCCTCTGAGGATACTTTGGGGGCAACTATTCCAAAATAAACTTTTTGCATAAAAATCAATTTAGGAGGGCGGCACCTGTGGCTCATGGGTAGGGTGCCAGCCCAATATACTGAGGGTGTATACCGGCCCTGGCCAAACTGCAACAAAAAACAGCCAGGTGTTGTGGCGGGCACCTGTAGTCCCAGCTATTCAGGAGGCTGAGGCAAGATAATCGCCTAAGCCCAGGAGTTGGAGGTTGCTGTGAGCTGTGACGTCATAGAACTCTACTGAGGGAGATAAAGTGAGACTCTGTCTCAAAAAAAAAAAAAAAATTCAATATAGGAAATACTAAAAATGTTAACTAACCAATAGCGCTAATAAATCTTCTGTCAGAAAATGTTTATTCTTGTAACGTAGGTTACTCATTTTGTTTTAGTACAACAATGCTAATGAGAAAAGTTTTGCTCCTTTTTAACTACTAAAATCTTAATAGCTAGACACACTGGAGAAGTGGCCAGGCCAAGGAAATTTTGAACTTTCATCCCATAATCACACTAATGATCACATTACAAAGTTAAGTGGGCAGCAAGGTGTTTCTCCCTGCTGGGGTGCCTGGCCTGACCAAAGAATGACACATTGGGTCAGCCTGATGATTCCTTCCTTCTTCACAGGGACAGGACAAGAGCCCTGTCATGAGCCACAGAAATAGATTGCATCTTGGTGTGCTGCAAGAGGATCTTAGGTGCACCTCCAAAATTTTTAAAGATCATTAATTAAATTATCTGTAATTAATTAAAGAATTTCAAAGCACAGTAAGTATATTCTTATTTTTTTTTTTTACTCTTTTTCTTGATCAACATAATTTAAGTGTGCCATGGAAGTTTAACTATAGCTTCAAGGACGCAGTGAGATAAAAAAGGTAGAAAAACATTGGCTTAGACACTAAGAATTGTCCATTGACTGAAAAGTATTTGATTTTCAGCTGACACTACTTATTGGCTGTCAATTACGATGCAAGCACCGTTTCAGGGGCTGCAATCTGCCTGCCACATTATGGCACTATTTTCCAAATACACACAGAAGATAGCACGATGAGTAAAATAAAAATTCACATAAAAACATTAATGAATTCCCAGTAGCTATTTCTTTCATTACATTTTCCCAGGGAATGGGATCTAAAAGTACATGTGAAGATTCTGGCAGTTGCTTAATGCCAAAGTCTTTCAACGTTACAAATGGCCATTTCTGAAGGTGGCCACCATGGGATCACTGCTTTGCTTTCCAGAGGTGTGAGCAGTTGTGGCTCCTGGTCAGCCAGGATTCTAGGAGGACAGCCTCCCAGCATTTTTGTTGAGTTAATGGTCTCTTGTTAAGGAGCACTGAGTTTTAGAACCAGCTACACGCTGAGTTTAATTGCTCAATGTTAATACATTCAACACAGATGATTTCATTATATAAATGGACTGGCTACTTTGCTGTATTTCCTTAGGCATAATAGGCTTTTACCCTAAAAAGCAAATCAATGTTAATCTGCAAAGCTATCATTTTATATGCACTGCCAAAGAAAAAAAGATATAAAAGGAAAGAAAAACAAAGTGAGATAAAGTAAACCTTTATCAAGGAACCTGACCAAAACAATGATCAAACCAGCTCTCTCCATCCCTTTGGGGCAAGCTGATTTGGAAGCTGCAGTTTCAAAGTCTATTTTATTTAATTGCTGAGGACAAGAGAACAGTGGGAGTTTCCCCAAGCTGAGCACTTAAGGTGCTGAGAAGCTCTGCTTTGGGGGAAAACTGAAAAGACAATCTTTTAAAATTAGTGTTTTCTAGCCTGTTTCATAATCCCACCAGCTCTATTTTCTTTGAACTGCCTCAAGAGTAAATAGGTAGGAAAGAACAAAAAGCCGCCCTGGTCAAGCAAAAAGTATTCACGTTTCAAAGCCGGCTTGCAGACAGCAGTCAGCAAAATTCTCCCATATTTCTGAGCAAACACAGGTAGAAAAACACTTTTTTCCACCTTTTATAAACAATCTGTGTTCAAACAAAGCATACACAATGCTTTCAATCTGAAAGCTGGTCATTGTTATGTATTTAATCACACTCTTAAATCCCAAAGAACAAAAACAGCCGGCTAGGTAGTGACTGATCTGTACTTCGTGGCTGGAGATGTGAGCGCAAAGCAAATCGGCCCAGGCTCCAGTTCCTAAATGCCTCCTGCAGTCAGAAAGCCAGCCTGCGCCTCGCGGGAACACACAGCCCAAGTCTTCCCGCTGGAGTACACCGCACACACCAGTTGCTTTCATGAGGAAACACTCTTCCTGCCCACCCAGCACTATATTTAGAACCATCTTTTGGCAATGTAAACTTATATTTCTGGGCTTTCTGCCACTCAGACTAGGTAAAAAAAAAAAATTAAAAAAAAAAGACAAGAAAAACCTGTTTGGTTCCAGTGTTGAGCCCAAATGACAAAAGTTAAATCTGGCCTCCTCCACGAACGTGCTTGTATGTCGAACATCACTCTTTCTTCAAAAGCATTAAACACTGGGTGTGGCTCTGAAAAATACTTTTCTCCCCACCAATTTTAATGAGGAAAACGTGTCCCACTATCTAAAGGGCCATGTTGTAAAAAAGGAAGCAAATTTCTCTGAAAAGGACAGAATGTTTTGCAATTTTCAAAGTACTATCATATCTGCTGGGGCTCTGGACTTCCCTAAACACATGGTAACCCCTGAGGAAAGTTAAAGCCCAAAGCTAGTTACAGAGTTGGTGGAAAATGATAGAGAGCTCTAAATCACCAGGCCTCTCCCACCCCCAGATGCAGACCCAGTGAGAGACACTCTCTAGCACTGTGCTGTTTTAGCCACAAGAACATCTGGTACTTGGGAATATCAGGGCCCTTTCCCAAGAGGGGAAGTGACAAAGGCAAAGACCTTATTACGTACTCCCTGAGCAGGCAGCTGCCCTTTTACTGACCTGGGCTCCAGACTATGTGAAATGCCACCCTATACCAGAAATGAGCAAACAAATGTCCCCCCTGTCCTCTCCTAAACCCAAAGGGCCTTTCTTGACATTCTTCTTCCACTGTTTTCCTGACAGCCGTATTTTCTGAACTAATTTTAACACTATTTTATTTCAGTATCCTGTCCTGATGCCAACTGCTTAGAAATGTAGAATACTGACAAGACTACCAAGATCTTTCTCCAGCAGTGAGCAGGACAGCCATTGAGTGGTTGAGATAAGTATTTCCTCCACTCTGGTACATGCAGCCACCTCAAACTAGTTTAACAAATATAGAAAAGTTGTAAGCTGATGTAAAAAAAGAAAAAAAAATGCAGAAAAGAACAAAATATCTGCAGCCTGTAGCTATTTTCCATGCTAGAATTGTAACAAAAAATTAACAGTATTAACATTTTTTAATAGTCCACTACAAAATGTCTTCAGAATATTAAATGAAGCCAGGGGCCGGGGCTCATGCCTGTAATCCTAGCACTTTAGGAGGCCAAAGTGGGAGGATCACTTCAGCCCAGGAGTTTGAGGTTGCAGTGAGCCCTGAAGATGCCACTGCACTCTAGCTTGGGAGACAGGTGCCTCAAAAATAAAAAAGAATAGGAAATGATACATGTGTATGTAAATTAACTTCACTTGACATGAACTATGAACACTTGTGAAAGTTCTATAATAGTTCTATATAATACTTATTTTAGTTTAGGATTTCAAACAGCAGCAACAACAATTCCTAGTAGTCAAGCCATGAACACCGCTCACAAGGCCTCCTCTTTCCAGGCATAGGGTGGGATTGTAAGTCCCGCACCCCTGAATTGAGGCATGACAAGTGGTCTGCTTGGGGCAGGGCCACACGAGTGGAAGTGATATGTGTCACTTCTCTTTTGCTGGTGCTCCCTCTCCACACTTACTTGAGTCCTAGATGGACATGAAGCATAAGCCAGAAATACACCTTTGTTATTTAAGTCCACTGAGATTTTGAGACTGCTTCTTACCATAGCAGACCTAGCCTAATCGGACCAATATAGTAGTAAATTAATAAAATATCAACAATAATCTGGCTGGGTATGGGTGCTGGTAATCCCAGCACTCTAGGAGGCTAACTCCTTGAGCTGAGGAGTTCAAGACAAGTCTGAGCAAGAGCAAGACCTCATCTCTACTAAAATTAGAAAAGATTAGCTAGGCATTGTGTTGGGCTCTTGTAGACCCAGCTACTTGGGAGGCTGAGGAAGGAGGATTGCTTGAGCTCAGGGGTTTGAGGTTGCTGTGAGCTAGGCTGACACTGTGGCACTCTAGCCTGGGTGACAGAGTAAGACAGGATCTCAAACAACAACAACAACAAAAAAATTAAAAATAATCAGCAGAAGATAATCATGCAAAAGTCCATCACCGGTTTTGGCACCAAGAAGGCACTTAGTTAAGCTGCTCCTTTGATGGTGTCCCTATCTTGCCAGTTTAGGCTTTTCATTCATTCAACTTCCAGGACATCTCTGAGTAACTCTACCAAAACCCAAGCAAGCAGAACACCTGAGAAAGAACAGCATGGAATGGGCAAGCTAAGGAAAATGGTGTTTCCCAGTGTCTCTAAATCCATGGTTCTCAACACTGAGTGCCCATCCAGGCCCAACCTCAAAGATTCAGATTGCTCAGTACCAGGGTGAATCCAGGCATCTGTACTACTTCCCTGTCTCCCCTGGTAACTTCAGTGTGGAAGTCCGCAGCTTCACATCGACTAGGCTTTGCCATTTTCCAAAACTCAGTCCTTGGATATCAAGTGTTTCAGGAACAAAAAAAAGAAATGCACAAATAACAGTACCCTATGTTGTACCAAAATGTGGCTGAAAAGTTTTGTTCTCTATAAAGAGGGGCTACATCAGAAACCCAAGTCTCTTAGATACCAAGAGAGAAACAATCAAGGGCTTGTGTCTCACTCCCTCTAGGAATAACCAGATTCCACTATAATGATGATATTGTTATTTATCATTCATTTACTGCTTATTCTGCATCAGAAATATTATTAGGTATATGACAGTCTCCCTATGAGATTATAATGGAGATGAAAAATTCCTACCACGCTATATTTTTGTTATTTTAGAATGTACTCTTTCTACTTATATATTATAAAAAGTTTCCTGCTCAGCGCCTGTGGCTTAATGGGCTAAGGCGCTAGGCATATACACCTGAGCTGGCGGGTTAAAATCTAGCCTGTGCCCGCCAAACAACAATGACGGCTGCAACCAAAAAATGTCCGGGCATTGTGGTGGGCGCCTGTAGTCCCAGCTACTTGGGAGGCAGAGGCAGGAGACTCGCTTGAGCCCAGGAATTGGAGGTTGCTGTGAGCTGTGATGCCACAGCACTCTATCTAGCTTGAGGCTCCGTCTCAAAAAAAAAAAATAAATAATAAAGTTTCTTGTAAGACAGCCTTAGGCAGGTCCTCCAGGAGGTATCTAGAAGAAAGCAGTGTTATCAAAGGAGATGACAGCTCCATGTGTGCTACTGCCCCTTGAAGACCTTCCAATGGGACAAAATGTAGGGGTGGAAGACAGTGATACTGATGATCATGACTCTGAATACTTCTAGGCTAATGTGTGTGTTTGTGTCTTCGTTTTTAACAAAAAAGCTTAAAAAGTAAAAAAATACAAAATAAAAACAATTTAAAGTAGAAAAAAGCTTATAGAATAAGGATATATAGAAAATATTTTTTGTATAGCTATACAACGGGTTTGTGTTTTAAGGTAAAAGTTATTACAAAAGAGTCAAAAAGTTAAAAAAAAGTTTATAAAGAAAAAAATAGTAAGCTAGGTTAATTACTGAAGAAGGAAAAATACATTTTTATAAATTTAGTGTAGCCTAAGTGCGCAGTGTTTCTCAGTCTACGGGAGTGAACAGCGACGTTCTGGGCCTTCACGTTCACTCATTCCTCACTCACTGACTCACCCAGAGCAACTTCCAGTCCTGCAAACCCCAGTCATAGTATATGCCCTGTACAGGCGTGCCATTTCTTATCTTTCATACTACATTTTTACTGTACCTTTTCTATGTGTAGGCATGTTTAGATGGACAAATACTATTGTCTTTCAGTTGCCAACAGTGTTCAGTGCAAATAACACGCTGTACAGATTTGTGATCTAGGAGCAACAGGCTACATCATGTAACCCATATATGTAGTAAGTGCTACTTAGTCTGTGTAAGTGAACTCTGTGATGTTCACACAATGACAGAATTGTCTAAAGATACATTTTTTGAACACATCCCAGTTGTTAAGTGATGCATGGTCATAACTGAAGTGCACTGGGCTTTGTTTCTTGTACTTGCAGCCAATGAAACAGACACCCTCTCTTTCCAGACTTTGGCCTACTATGGCACTGTATTATAGCTCTGCCTTTACAGCAACTAGTATCGATATCATGTTGTTTCAAATACATCTTCATCATCATTTGAAGCATTGTGAGCCTCACACATAAAGGCCTTCCTTCGGTTCACTGTGGTGCAATTGCTTAGCTAGTCAGCAAATTATTAGTTATCACAGAATAAGCAAGCAGAGCCAAGCTTCTTCAAAAGCTGGATCTCAACCTGCTGAATTACTAAGCATAATTTTGGCTTTTATTCTACCTTCATTTAACAGATGAAGTATGGAAAGCACACTTTCCACCCAGAGACCTTTGTCAAGTGTCACAGTTATTAAGCATTTTGGACAGAACCACAGGTCATTCATTACACATCGTTGGTCTGACAGCCATTTTGCTATCCCATTCATTATTTGCAAACCTCAACAATGGCTATGTAGATCTGTTCTGTAACTCGGTTTCAAATGTGTGAAAAGAAAAAAAATACAATGATTCATCTTTGGAGTTTGCAAGAAGATAACCATAATTGCTAATAATAAAGTAGCTAAAATTTAGGAGGCTCTTACTATATGAAAGGTACTGTACACTAACTGTTTATATTTCATTGAAACTATAAAAACCATATAAAGTAGGCAGTATCATATTTCATTAAATCTAAAGCACACATTTAACATTTTTGAAACCAGGGCCCATCTTATAATCGATTATAGTTTAATTGGCAGCAATGTTTCTTTATGAATTACACAGAAAATAATGCTGTATCTTAAAATCCGCGTTGCCTTAGATGCAATGAAACATGGAAGTATTATCCCCACTTTACAGAAGAAGAAACTGAGGCTTAGAGAATTTGAATAATGTGCCCTAGATCATATAGAAAGTAGGTAGCAGAGCAAGTCACTCCAAAGTTCATGCTCTAAACTACACTATACTCCTTCCTGCCACATAGAAACACTAGATTCAAAAAACATTCATCCATTTAGCACTTAGCATCGATTATGAGTTAGTCACTACCTAGGAGTGCTAGGAGTACAAAGATGAGTAAGACATTAGAAGAATAAAACAGCTTTAATGTCATACTCATGAGGAATGATGCGTATCTAAGCAGTTAACTAGAATGTTCAGCTTCACAGACTTTTGATGGACCCTTAAGTAACACCATATTTAAACTTGGGCCTTCTTTTCAGGGACTTTTTCACACAGGGCTTTTTTCTTTCTTTTTTTTTTTTTTTTTTTAGAGACAGGGTCTCACTTTGTCGCCCTTGGTAGAGTGCTACGGCTTCATGGCTCACAGCAACCTCCAGCTCCTGGGCTTAGGCCATTCTCTTGTCTCAACCTCCCAAGTAACTGGGACTATAGGCACCCAAACACAACATCCAGCTGTTTTTTTTGTTGCAGTTCGGCCAGGGCCAGTTTGAACCTGCCACTCTTGGTATATGGGGCCAGCGCTCTACTCACTGAGCCACAGGCGCCGCCCACAAAGGGCTTTTTTCTTTTCTTCTTTTTTTTGAGACAGAGCCTCAAGCTGTCACCCTGGATAGAGTGCTGTGGCATCACAGCTCACAGCAACCTCCAACTCCTGGGTTCAAGCGAGTCTCCTCCCTCTGCCTCCCAAGCAGCTGGGACTACAGGTGCCTGCCACAACACCTGGCCATTTTTTGGTTGCAGCCGTCATTGTTGATTGGCGGACCCAGGCTGGATTCGAACCCGTCAGCTCAGGTGTACGTGGCTGGCGCCTTAGCCCGTTGAGCCACAGGCACAGAGCCAAAGAGCTTTTTTCAATAACAAAATATCTCACTCCTACACATCAGTTTTATACTGGGTGAGTAAAATAAGCAATAATAATATACACATTTTTGCAAGCACATACTTCCAAGTATACTAACAACAGTGTGCAGTATAACATTAAAGTTTGGACAAAATATATTCATAAAGAAATAGGTCAAAAAGCAAAATGTATAAACATACATCACTATGTGCACACTAATTGTGTGCACCCCACTTTATAACTGCAGTCATCTGAAATACCTTGATGGACAACCAAAGTCTTTTGACAGGGTCAATCAAAATCCATGATGGGTGACCACCACAGATTCAGTCGTCCAGAAAATAAAGTCTGAAGAAATTTTATCTTTCACAAATGCAGGTGTACTAAAGAACATCACTTCAGTTACTAAGGTTTCAGTGATTTTACATATATATATGTACACAGTGCTTACACATGGTCAACACCATAATAATGCATCATGGAGTCAAGTTTGTGAAAAATACATAACCCATAATCCACCATTTGTGGAGTCAAGTTTGTGAAAAGTACGTGAAATGAATAAGAACTCTCTAGAGGTCTTTATACAATTTATCCTTCCAATATTAGAAGAATACAAACACACAATACATAGCATAGCAAACTGCTGCTATGTATAAAGGGGAGGAAGTCATACATAATTGAATTTTTTGGTATTTTTTTGCCTGTACTTTCACATCTTTCATGATCTTCAAAATACTCACTATGCTTGTATTTGGACAGTAGTGGTCTTCAAATTTTCTAAGTACCTACTGTCCATTTGAAAGTCTAGTTATTACTTGGCCATTGCAATTAAGTGATTTTCTGCTTTCTTGGTACCCAGAATAATTAGCTTTTAAACTTTTTATCTTAACCATGAAATAGCCTTGTGTACACGTATCACAGCCTTTTTGCAAGAGAATAGTTTCACAGACCTCTTCCATTGTGTTGTAAGCAATACAGTAAGAAGGAATGATATTTGGCTTCTCCATTACCACATCTGTACTAGTTGGGATTCCCAGGGAGACACAACCAACAGGAAAAGTATATGAATAGATAAGAGGGGGTTTATTAGGGCATCTGGCTCACAAGTTTATGGTCATTGAGAAGTCCTACAACAGGCTATCTGCAAACTGGAGACCCTCAGATGGGTGGTGGCATGACTTAAGCCAAGTCCAAATGCCTCAAAACTGAGGAGGCCAATAGGGTAATTGTCAGGGAGGTTGAAAGGCTCAGGACCCAGGGGCTGCTGGTGTAAGGTCTAGAGTTGAAAGGCTAATGAGGCTGCAGTTCTGATGTCCAAGAAAGCAGAGGAAGAGACTGTCCCAGCTCTCACAGAGAGACCAACTTGCCTGCTGTATGTGTTCCATCCAGCCAGCTGGGGCCCTCCAGCAATCAGGGCAGATCTTCCCCATCTGGTCCACTCAGACTCCTTCACTAATCTCCAGAAAGTCCCTCACAGACACACCCCAAATAATGCTTAACCGGATTTCTAGGTGTTCCTAATCCTGTAAATTGGCACTTAAATCCACAAGTCCACCCCCTGTCAACCTGGCACCTATGGGTCTCTCCTTAAACTACACTTGATTTCCAAATAAAGATAATAATATGGTACTAATTCCATCTAACATGACACAACCATCCTGCATACAACAAAAAATACATTAGTCCTTTCCCCAGATTTGGCTCTCAGGATTTCAACATTTGGGATTGTTAATCTCTTGGGATTATGATTTGGGAATTTCAGACTAAAAGATTTTGATCTTTCAAGATTTTGTCATTTGAGATTGTGTCTTTTGCGATTATGACCGGCACTCACTCTTTGTTAGAACATAAAAGTAACAGCTACCATTTATTGAGCATCAATTAAGAGTCAGTAAAAGTCAGTCTAACACAGTAAAACCATGTCCACATTTACCAAGGAAAAATTCACTAGTGTAGTTACTGCATATATTTATTAGATATGTAATTTATTATTATCAAATAATAATTCCATTAATCTTTTTTTTTGGAGACAGAGCCTCAAGCTGTCACCCTGGATAGAGTGCCATGGCATCACAGCTCACAGCAATCTCCAACTCCTGGGCTCAAGCAAGTCTCCTGCCTCCACCTCCCAAGTAGCTGTGACTACAGGTGCCCACCACAACGCCCAGCTATTTTTTTGGTTGCAGCCATCATTGTTGTTTGGCGAGCCGGGGCTGGATTCAAACCTGCCAGCTCAGGTGTTTATGGCTGGCGCTCCAGCCACTTGAGCCACAGGCGCCAAGACCATTAAGCAGTTTTTAACAACAGGTTAATGGACTTTACTTTTTTCTTGCCCAGTGATTATTCTTTTTCTTTTGATAAATGTATCCTTTCTTTTGAGAATATTCTACTTCCCTTACTACCAGTCAGATTATTCTTGTGAGTCTTTATCTTATATGACTCACTTCCCTATGCACAGTGACTGACCCAGGGTTGGGCACCTCCTTTAAGTTGGGCCAAAAAGCACCCATTCCAGGATTTTATTTTAATGTGGGGCAGAAGAGAGTAAGGGAAACTTACTGAGTTCTAAAGCAGCGACAGTCAAGCATGAACTACCAATGGCTATGTCCCATGCTATGTGCAGGAAACCATCATTTAGGAAGGAGGAGATAATAATAGGACACACAAAGAAGCAGAGACAGGTAGGGAGAGTCTGGGGCCTTCCACTCACGGCTGCTATAGTTCCAAACCCAGGCTGCATGCACCCTGCCCTTTCTTGGGGGTCACAGAAGCCTTCCTATAAATTCCCTTTGGGATCCAAGCTAGCATAAATTTAGCTTCAATTACTGCCAATCAAAAGAGACTTAGTTAATACAATAATTATCTGATCCATGTTACTGATATTTTGAAATATGTGAATCCTTCATATTTGTTTAAAAATTGATTGAAATGACTGTTGTATTATTAATTAGACCACACCCAACTGACTGCTGCATCACAGAATGTTAGAGTTAGAGGGACATTAGCGTTACCCAGTGAGACTCTCGTTTACAAATAAAACTATACCACAGAGAGGGTACACTATTTCCCAAGATGAAAGTCCACACCAGAATTTCCTGCAGTTTGACTTTCTACACTCACTCCACTTCCCTCTACTTAGCGTTTTTATTGCTTTTAAAATACCCCCTTCTTTGAAACCCTCTGGACCAGGGTCATCGAACCAGTTTTCTTAGGAGTTTTAAGACTACCTATGTCTTCTAATCACCTTGATATTTAGAAGAAACTGAACTGGCTTCATAAGGTTTTCCCAAACAGTTTAGTTCACATGAAATCTCTTCAGCAACCCAAATGCACAGATACCTTTGGAATAAATAAACCATGTCAAAGCAAGTAGAGATTGTGGCCCAAGGACATGTGTGCTGCAAAACAAGCTTTAAGAGTATAGATTATACAGCAGCTGCAGGATAGAGTGAGGGAAAAATACTGTCTATGAGATGGTTTTCAGAAACATTTAACAAGATTTAAAACAAGAAGTGGGTATTACTCAGATGTCAGAAGTGAGGCTTTAATACTAAGAGACAAGCCTACAGTACAAAACCAACTGGAGATTTTTCTTTTCTTAAAAAATAAAGCCTTATATGGTATGTTCTTTAAGACAGGTACTTAAAAGGACATATCACCCAAATGTAAAGCACCCTCAAGAAGAAATAAAAAGGCTAAGCCAGAAAAATCAGGCTGCTTCCACCATGAATTTAACACCAGTCAATCACTATAATTCACACCTGTCTCAGCACTCCATATGAACACAAAAAGTATCATGTATCAACTGTATCAACTAATACTAAGTCATATTCCTCTTTATTTTTCTTTTCTGGGTGGAGGCCAGGGGTTTGCTTTGAGATAAGTACTGATTCTCAATGGATCTCTCATATCACTATTAACACCTTTAATTGGAAGGAAGCAAGCAATAACTTGAGGCCCAGTTTTTCTTCACAATTTTCACTGGACTGTACAAGGTTGGCCTCAGAAAATAAAGGCGCTTAGCATCACACTTTATTTAACTCAGCTCCATCCATTGGTGTGCTGGAGTCAGCTCAGTATTGGCTCATGAGGGCTACTCTTTTCTTTTTTTTAGTGATTATTCATTTTTATTCCATGTTACATGTATATGAGGACAGTTTCATGAAGACTAAAGGACTTGCTATAGGTTGAATAAATCAAATATCTTCAGCCCTTTCAAATATCTACAGCCTAATCTCTGGAACCTATGAATGTTACTTTACATGACAAAAAGTACCTTGTAGTTGTGATTAAATTAAGGATCTTGTATTGGGTGATTATCCCCACCCTTAAGAACAAGGGTCTGCATAAGATGGAGGTGGAGGAAGATAAAATTACCATGCAAAAGAAGATGATGTGAAATAGAAGTAGAGGCTAGAGGGTGTGGCCTAGAGCTCAGGAAGGCCAGCAGCTTCCAAAAATGGAAGAGGCAAAAAACAAACTCTGTGGACCCTCCAGAAGGAACTAGAAGAAGGGCTACTCTTCACATCTCTCCCTAATTCTATGTTTAGAGATGTCACATTAGTAGCTTGAGATCAGCCATGTGGGAGTATTTACACCAGAGAAATCAGCCAACGTTAACAAATGAAGTCTTTCTTTGTTTTTCTTCTGAAGATCTAGTTATTAAAATGTACCAGAACACCACTAGTTTCACTGGTTCATCCATCTAACAAAGACTTATACTGAAATATAATGTGTGCTAGCTAAGACCTTAGAGTCTTTGGCTCTGAGACTCACAACCTACAGTCTGTGTCAAAAAACAATACACGTTAGTTTACTAAAAAATACAGTTTAGTTTACTAAAATGTGTGGACCAGCAAAATTCCTAATATATTATTATCTTTTCCTGCTGAGTCAGATGGTCTGTGATGACTTTAAAGAATTCTGTTTGACAATGAAGTAGAACCCAGGAAACTTTGTTTAGTTTCTTGCTGAAGAGAATTAAGACTTACTGCTGAAACTTGTGATTGGTGATTGTGTAGGGGCATACTTCTTTGGATATTTTTAAATTAAACTTTTAATTTGAAGTAATTGTAGATGCACATTAAGTTGTCAGGAATAAGATAGAGAGATCCCATGTATCACTAAGCCAATTTCTTCCAATAGAACGTCCTGTAAAGTAAGTAATATACATATTATATAAATTGAATCATACAGTATTCAACATTTGGGGACTGGCACTTTTTCACTCAGCATAATTCATTAGCAGGTCCTTTTTTTACCACTGAGTAGTATAATGAGAGTGGATGTACCACAGTTTGTTTAACCATTCTTCCACCAAAGGACACCTGGACAGTTTCCAGTGTTTGGGTATTATAAATGAAACTGCTATCAACATCCACGTACAGGTTTTCATATGAACATATGTCTTCATTTCTCTAAGATAAATGCTTATCTTAAAGAGTGCAATTGCTGGGTCATGTGGTAGTTGCATGTTTCGTTTTTTTAAGAAACTGTTTTCCAGCATGGCTTCCTTGCCAGCATTTGGCACAGTCAAAAGTTTTAATTTTATGCATTTAAGTAGATGTGTAGTAATATCTCTTTGTGGTTTTAATTTGCATTTCCCTGATGGCTAATGATGCTGATCTTTTTATGTGCATATTTGTGGTATATCTTCTTTTGGGAACTGTCTGTTCATATCTTTTACCCATTTTCTAAATGGACAGCTTTTTTCACTGGTGAACCTTGAGAGACATTATATAGTCTGGATGTTAGTCCATTGTTGTATATATGGTTTGCAAATATTTTCTCCCACTTTGTAGTTTTTTTCTATGTTAACAAGGTCTTTTGCAGAGTAAAAGTTTTTAATTTTGATAAAGTGCAATTTACAATTTTTCTTATGAACTGTGGTTTCCGCGTTAATTCTAAGACCATTTTGCCTATCCCTAAATCCCAAAGGTTTCCCCCTATTTTTGCCTTTTAGTTTTACAGTAATACACTTTATATTTTAAGTCCATGTTCCACTTCATTTAGTTTTGCCTATGGATGTTCAATTATTCCATAACTATTTGTTGTGTTATTTTCCTTGCATTGGAGTTCTCTTCACCTTTGTCAAAAAACACTTTGGCTTATTTGTGTGTCTGTTTCTGAGTTCTTTATTTTCTTCCATTTATTTAAGTGTCTATCTCTCTGCAAATAGCGCACAGTTTGGATTACTGTAGCTATATAAGACTTGAAATATATTCCTCCCACTTTATTCTTCAAAATTCTTTTAACTATTCTACTTCCTTTGCATTTCTGTAAATTTTAGAATAACTCTGGCTTTATTTACAAAATATCTTACTGAGATTTTGATAATTGTATTAAACCCGTACATCAGTTTGGGAGAACTGCCTCTTGTTACTATGTTGAGTCTTCCAATCCTTACAAACATGGTATGTCCTTCCATTTATTTAAATCTTCTCTTATTTCTTTCATCCATTTTGTAGTTTTTAGCATATAAGTCATGTAAATGTTTTGTTATATTTACAACTATCTAACTGTATCTTTTTGCTTTGAATAATTGTAAATGATATATTTTTAATTCCTGGGTTCACTGTTACTGTATAGAAAATACAATGGGTTTTTGTATGTTTATCTTGTATCCTGTGATCTTACTTATTAGTTCTAGGATGTTTTTTGTTTGTTTTGGTGGATTTCTCGGAATATTCTACATAGGCAATTACATTATCTACAAATCAAGACAGTTTTTTTTCTTTTCTATTCTATATGCCTTTACCTCATTTTCTTGACTGATTGCACTGGCTAGAACTTTCAGCAATATATTGACTAACAGGGTTGAGAGCAGACATATTTGCTCCATTACCCATCTTAGAGGGAAATAATTCAGCTGTCCTCCATAAAGAATAACCTTAGTGGCTCTTTACCAGATTTAGGAAATTCCCTCTATTCCTATTTTTTTATTAGTGTTTTATTGTGAATAGGTGTTGAATTTTATCAAATTCCTTTTCTGCACTGATTGGTATAATCATGTGATATTTCTTCTATAGCCTATTAATGTGACAATTATACACTGATTGATTTTCAAATACTGAATCAGGATTTTTTTTCTGAAATAATCCTACTTGGTCATATTGTACCATCAGTGTTAGATACTGCTAAATTCTATTTGTTAACATTGTTATTAAGAACTTTTTAATCTACATACATGAGGAACATTTCTTTGTACTATTCCTTTTTTTTGTATTGTCTTTAGTTTTGGTATCAGGGTAATAGCTTCATAAAACAAACTGATAATAGTTCTTTCATTTTTTTATTTTCTGGAAGAGATGCATTGAATTGGTTAGTGATTTTTACTGATCTTTGAAAGAACTAGATCTTTGTTTGTTTTACTAATGTTATTTATGGTTTTTCTATTTTTTCTTTCTTTTTTTTTTTTGGTGACAGAGTCTCAAACTATTGCCCTGGGTAGAGTTCTATTGTGTCACAACTCACAACAGCAACCTCAAACTCTTGGGCTTAAGCAATTCTCTTGCCTCAGCCTCTGAAGTAGCTGGGACTATAGGGACTTGACACAATACCCGGCTTTTATTTGTTGTTGTTGCAGTTGTCACTCTTGTTTTAGCTGGCCCAGGCCAGGTCTGAATCCACCAGCCTTGATATATATGGCCGGCATCCTACCCACTGATCTACGGATGTTGCGCTGATTTTTCTATTTTTTATTTCATTTATTTATGTTTCTTATTATTTCTTTCTTTCTGTTTCCTTGGTTTATTTTGTTCTTATTGGACTTTTGAAGTGGGCACTTTATTGATTTGAGACTTTTCTTCTTTTCTAATACATGCATTTACTGCAATACACTTCCCCTTCAGGACTACATTAGCTGTGTCTTACAAACTCTGATGTGCTAATTTTCATTTATTATAATATATTAACAAATTCCCCTGAGACTTCCTCTTTGATTCATGGGTTACACAGAGGTGTGTTATTTAATTTCCAAGTGTTCGGATATTTTCCTATTATTAATTTCTAATTTAATTTTATTATGGTCAAAAAACATACTCCATATGGTTTTAATTCTTTTTTTTCTTTATTAAATCATAGCTGTGCACATTAATGCAATCATGGGGTACAATGTGCTGGTTTTATATACAATTTGAAATATTTTTATTGGACTGGTTAACATAGCTTTCATGGCATTTTCTTAGTTATTATGGTCAGACATTTATATACTACATTTAGTAAGTTTCACCTGTACCTTTCTAAGATGAACCGTAGGTGGGGACCCACCAATTACTCTACTTCACCCATCCTTCCCTCTCCCCACCCCTCCCTTGCCCCTTTCCCCATATTCTTGTTCTACAATTGGGTTATAGCCTTCGTAATAAAGCTGTAGATTCGTTTCATAGTAGGGCTGAGTACATTGGATACTTTTTCTTCTGTACTTAAGATACTTTACTAAGAAGAATATGCTCCAGCTCCGTCCATGTAAACATGAAAGAGGTAAAGTCTCTATCTTTCTTTAAGGCTGCATAATATTCCATGGTCTACATATACCACAATTGATTAATCCATTTGTGGGTCGATGGGCACTTGGGCTTCTTCCATGACTTAGCAATTATGAATTGGGCTGCAATAAACATTCTGAAACAGATATCTTTGTTATAATGTGATTTTTTTGTCTTCTGGATATATACCTAGTAGAGGAAATATAAGATCGAATGGCAATTCTATTTTTAGATCTCTAAGTATTCTCCAAACATCTTTCCAAAAGGAAATTAGTTTCCATTCCCACCAACAACGTAGAAGTGTTCCCTTTTCTCCGCATCCACGCCAACATCTCTGGTTTGGGGATTTTGTGATGTAGGCTAATATTACTGAAGTTAGATGATATCTCAAAGTAGTTTTGATTTGCATTTCTCTGATGATTAAGTATGATGAGCATTTTTTCATGTGTCTATAGGCATGCGCCTGTCTTCTCTTTAGGTGAAGTTTCTCTTTAGGTCCCTTGCCCACCCTGAGATGGAATCACTTGTTCTTTTCTTGCTAATACTTTTGAGTTCTCTATGGATACTGGTTATTAAACCTTTGTCAGAGACATGACCTGCAAATATTTTTTCCCATTTTGAGGACTGTCTGCTTGCTTTACTAACGGTGTTCTTGGCTGTGCAGAAGCTTTTTAGTTTGAATAGGTCCCAGTAGTGTATTTTTGATGTTGTTTCAATTGCCTGGGGTGTCCTTCTCATAAAATATTCACCCAGGCTGATTTCCTCAAGAGTTTTCCCTGCATTTTCTTCTAGTATTTTTATTGTTTCATGTCTTAAGTTTAAATCTTTAATCCAGTGAGAGTCTATCTTAGTTAAAGGTGAAAGATGTGGGTTCAGTTTCAGTCTTCTTCTTTTCTTTTTTTTGTTGTTGGGGATTCACTGAGGGTACAGGAAACCAGGTTACACTGATTGCATTTGTTAGGTAAAGTCCCTCTTACAAACATGTTTTGCCCTCAAAAGATGTGGCACACACCAAGACCCCATCCCCCTCGTTCCTTCCCAGTTTCAGTCTTCTATAGGTCAACAGCCAATTCACTCAGCACCATTTGTTACATAGGGAATCTTTTCTGCACTGAATGTTTTTAATAGGCTTGTCAAAGATCAAATAACAGTAAGTAGCTGGGTTCATCTCTTGGTTCTCTATTCTATTCCATATATCTACCTCTCTGTTTCTGTGCCAGTACCATGCTGTTTTGATCACTATCGATTTATAGTATAGTCTCAGGTCTGGTAGCGTAACTCCTTCTGCTTTGTTTTTATTTCTGAGTAATGTCTTGGCTATTCGAGGTTTTTTTCTGATTCCATATAAAATGATGTATTATTTTTTTGAGATACTTGAAATATGATAATGGAGCTTTAATAGGGATTGCATTAAAATTGTATATTGCTTTGGGTAGTATAGACATTTTTAACAATGTTGATTCTTTTCAGCCATGAGCATGATATGTTTTTCCATTTGTTAACATCTTCAGCTATTTCTTTTTTTAGAGTTTTGTAGTTCTCTTTATTGAGATCTTTCACATCCTTTGTCAGGTAAACTCCCAAATATTTCATCTTCTTTGGAACTACTGTGAACAGAATATAGTCCTTGACTGTTTTTTCTGCTTGGCTATTGTTGGTATATATAAAGGCTACAGATTTATGAGTATTTATTTTGTGACCTGAGACATTGCTGTAGTCCTTGATCACTTCTAAGAGGTTTGTAGTAGAATCCCTGGTGTTTTCCAGATATACAATCATATCATCTGCAAAGAGTGAAAGTTTGATCTCTTCTGACCCTATGTGGATACCCTTGATCGCCTTTTCTTGCCTAATTGCAATGGCTAAGACATCCACTACAATGTAAAAAAGTAGTGGAGACAATGGGCAACCTTGCCTGGTTCCTGATCTGAGTGGAAATGATTTCAATTTGACGCCATTCAATACAATATTGGCTGTGGGGTTGCTGTAGATGGTTTCTATCAGTTTAAGAAATGTCCCTTCTATACCCATTTTCTTACGTGTTCTGATCATGAAAGGATGCTGGATATTATCAAATGCTTTTTCTGCATCAGTTGAGAGAATCATATGGTATTTGTTTTTTAATTTGTTTATGTGATGAATTATATTTATAGATTTACATATATTGAACCAGCCCTGAGACCCTGGGATAAAACCCACTTGGTGACGGTGTATACTTTGTTTGCTGTGTTGCTGGATTCTGTTTGCTAGGATCTTGTTGAATATTTTTGCATCAATATTCATTAGTGATACTGGTCTATAATTTTCTTTTCTTGTTGGGTCTTTTCCTGGTTTGGGGATCAAGGTGATGTTTGCTTCATAGAATGTGTTGGGTAGTGTTATTTCTTTTTCTATATTTTGGAAGAGGTTTAGTAATACAGGTTTTACAGTACAGTAAAACCTTCTTTAAAGGTTTGGTTGAATTCTGACACGAAGCCATCCAGTCCTGGCTTTTCTTTTTAGGGAGATTTTGTATAGTTGATGCTATTTCAGAAACTGATATAGGCTGTTCAACATTTCCACATCGTCTGGCTAAGTCTTGGTAGATGGCGTTCTTCCAAGTATTGGTCAATTTCCTTCAGATTTTCATATTTCTGAGAATAAAATTTTATGTGATATTCATTAAGAATTTTTCAAATTTCTGAGGAGTCTGTTGTTATTTCATCTTTACCATTTCTGATTGATGAAATTAGAGATTCTACTCTTTTTTTCCTGGTTAGGTTAGCCAAAGGTTTACCTATTTTATTGACCTCTTCAGAAAACGAACTTTTTGATCTGTTGATCTGTTGTATAATTTTATTGTTTCAAATTTCATTTAATTCTGCTCTAATTTTGGTTATTTCTTTGTTTCTGCTGGGTTTGGGATTGGAATGTTTTTTCTGTTCCAACTGCTTGAGATGTCCCATTGAGTTGTTAACTTCCTCTCTTTCCATTCTCTTGAGGAAGGCTTGCAGTATATAAATTTCCCTCTTAGGACTGCTTTTGCAGTATCCCAGAGGTTCTGGTAGTTCATGTCTTCATTGTTGTTTTGTTCCCCACATTTGGTAATTTCCTTCTTAATCTTGTCTATGATCCATCTATCATTCAGCGTAAGGTTATTTAGGTTCCATGTTTTTGTATGAATATGCAGATTCCTGTTGTTACTGAGTTCCACTTTTATTCCATGATGGTCTGAGAAGATGCAAGGAATAATTTCTGTTCTTCTGAATATTCTGAGATTAGATTTATGACCTGAGATGTGATCTATTTTGGAGTATGTTCCATGGGGTGATGAGAAGAATGTGTATTCAGTTTTGTTAGGATGAAATATTCTGTAGATGTCTCTTAAATCCAAATGTTGAATGGTTAAGTTTAAATCTAAAATTTCTTCACTTAGCTTCTTATTGGAGGATCTAGCCAACACTGTTAAAGGGGTGTTAAAATCTCTGACTACTATGGAGCTGGAGGAAATCAAGTTGCTCATGTCTATTAGAGTTTCTCTTATAAATTCAGGTGCATTTTGGTTGGGTGCATAGATATTAATAATTGAAATCTCATCATATTGAGTATTGCCCTTAACAAATATGAAGTGACCATCCTTATCCTTCCTTACTTTGGTTGGTTAAAAGCCTATTGTATCTGCAAATAAAATTGCAACACCTGCTTTTTTCTGCTTTCCATTTGCCTGGATATAGATGACCATCCCTTCACCTTAAGTCTAAATTTATCTTTTAAGGTAAGATGAGATTCTTGTATGCAGCAGTTATCTGTCCTGAGTTTTTATATCCAGTCAGCCAGCCTGTGCCTCTTTAGAGGACAATTTAAGACATTGACATTAATTGAGAATATTAATAAGTCTAGTAGAATTTTGGGTATCGAATTTTTTGAAAGACCAGTGGACATTTTTAATCCTTTCACCATTGTGAAAGATGGAATTTAATCAAAAGTTTCAAAGTGAGTTTACTTTTGTGGTGGAGAATTGCAGTGGTCATTATAAAGGATAGGTCTGAGGATATCCTGGAGATCTGGTTTGGTTATGGCAAATTTCTTCAACATGTGAATGTCATTAAAGTATTTAATTTCTCCATCATAAATGAAACTCAGTTTAGCTGGATACAGGATCCTGGGTTGAAAGTTATTTTATTTTAGGAGATTAAAAATTGATGAACACCCTCTTCTCGCTTGAAAGTTTTCAGCAGAGAAATTTACAGTTATTGTAATATTCTTCCCTTTGAGGTTATGGGTTTTTTTTTTACATCTGGCTGCTTTCAGAATTTTCTCCTTCACATTAACTTTAGTGAAGTTAATTATGATGTGCCTGGGGATGTCTTGTTCGGTTGAGTCATGCTGGAGTTCTGAAATTGTCTGCTATCTGAATTTCAGAATCTCTTGGCATGCCTGGAAGGTTCTCTTTCATAATCTCATGAAGAAGAGTCTCTGTGCCTTACAAAGTTACTTCGTCACCTTTAGGGATCCGTATAAGGTGAATACTGGTTTTCTTTGAATTATCCCAGAACTCCCTGAGAGAATGATTCATTTTTGCTTTCCAATTGTCTTCCTCTTTGAGCATTTGAGAGTGTTCAAAAGCTTTGTCTTTGATGTCGGAAATCCTTTCTTCTGCCTGCTCCATTCTGTTACTGAGGGATTCTATTGTATTTCTCATACCTTGGAAGACTGCAACTTCTTTTCTCAGTGTGTCTAAATCTTTGGTGGTTTTGTCTTTGAATTCATTAAATTCTTGAGACATCTTTTGAATTATTCCTAGAATTTCTACCTCCAACTTTACTTCCAGTCTGTTGTTCTTATTTGCCGTTCAAATTATAAATTCAATTGTTGACATCTCAGGTATCTGTTTGTGAATGGGATCCTCTGGTTTGGCTGGTTTGTGATTCCTTGGGGGAGTTGAACTGTTCCGATTATTCATGTTGCCAGAATTTTCCTGCTAATTCTGCCCCATGATTGTTTTTCACTGTTTAGCTAGATAAGCAGGTAAGGTGAAATTGGATTGGAGTCTTCTAGGGTTTTGGTTGACCAGCCCTTCACCAAGGAACTGGGACTGGTGACTGCAGCTTTTCTTCTACAATTTTGCAAAGGACCTGTATAGTACTACAGTCTGTGACTCTAGAGGCTGCCTTGGTGAAGTGGGGGTAGGTGGGCTCTGTCTTATATTTGGCTGATCTCTGTCTTATCCTAGTGAATCAGTGACTCTGGTTTGCAGTCTCAGCTTTGGAGAAATAAAAGCAACTAGGACATCCCATTCCCTACAGGTAATTTCTGAAAGAGGATCATCAAACCTTCCCACAACAAAACCAAGTTATCACCTTGGAGGGTCCTTGGATGATCTGTCCAGTTTCCAAACCAATTGGTCCAAACAGCACCCAACCTCTAGGTAGAGAGTTCAAAAGGTCTCCAGCAACTAGATATTAGGAGTATACTGGTAGCTCAAATGTGGCTTGAGTATCTCTGGTGCTCTGAGGAGTCAGAAAGGCCCAAGGTTTCGAGCAAGGGTGCTGATGCCTCTTTCCCAACCTTGCTTACTCTGGTAACCCCAGTCTCTGGTAGCCTCACCAGCAGTCTCTGTTAACCTAGTCTCTGTGGCCCAGTTCTGTTAAATAAGCAAATGTGCCAGGGCTATGTGCCTGCCAGAGTCAAAATAAGGTCACTACCTCCTCCTCATGCTTACCACCCTCTGCCACCATCCAGCAGGGGAAGCTGAAGCCTGCCTGCCTCAGGCACTCAATGGCAACTGGAGAAAGTTACACCTGAGCTCAATCTAAACCTGAGGATATCCTGACAGCAAAAGAATTTCTCCCTCACCCACCACAATGTTGTTGTTCTGTAGCTCTGGTATCCCTATAGGATGAGGTCTGGCTCTCTCTGGCAGACCACAGAGTTGGGGAGATGACTCTCCAAAATTAGACCCAGGCCAGATCACTCTACTGATGCTAGTGTTGGGTGTTAGGCATCTCCAATTGGGTTCGTGCACCTCATTGGTTCCCAGGTCTCCACCAGTAGTGCAGAGACCCAAGCCTCCACCCACTGCTGAGATACACTTTCTCAGGGCCAGGTCAGTCATCTTTCCCTCTATGTCTTTCTGTACTGTTACTGGATTCACAGATAGAGCACAGCTGCACTGCCTCTGTCTATGTAATGCCCATTCCTAGCCAAGACGTGCAGATATTCTGGTCTCTGCAGGGGTTGGACTTCTCGACTGCAGGCCGGGTGGAAAGACAGACTGGAAGTTCAAGGTGGGGAAGAAAATATTTGTTCAAATTTCCTGCCAGACAAGGGAATTCCTGGACTCACAGCAGGGGCTCTCTGGAGAAGAAGTCCTAACTTCCAGTAATTCTCTTCAGTAGGGTGAGGGAGGAGTGCCTCAGTTCATTGCCCACTAGTAGAGATCCCACAGCAAGCAAGCAACTCTCTTAGGGGAGGGGACGGATACACGTCCTCTTTGGGATGAGACATGTACCTGAAATTTGTTTCCTTGGAGTTGAAGCTTGCCTCAACAGGGAAGATGTGCAATTAACTATCTCTTGTCTCAGCTCAGCTCCCCTCCTTTGGCTTTGTTGGGTTTTTTTCTGGCCGTTATCACTCCCTCTGGACTGGAGCTTCTGTTGAAAGCTGGCTCCAGTCTATAATTTTAATTCTTATAAATTTTTGGAGGTTTATTTTATGGTCCAAAATATAGTCTTTTTGTTTCATTATTTATTATTTCTGTTTTATTTTTCCTGTCTTCCTGCGGGTTAAATAGTTTGAGAATCCTATTTTTATTTATCTACAGTGTTTTCAAATGTATCTCTTTTAGAGCATTTTCAGTGGCTGCTACTGATATTACATCATAAGCACATAACTTGTCAGAGTCTACTGATGTCATCACTTTACTAGTTCAAGTGAAAATATAGAAATCTTACCTTATGCCCCTTACTCTCCCTATTTTTACTTGTTTTAAGTATTTCCTCAACATACCTTTAGAATTATATCAGACATTATTATATTTTTTGCTTTAACCATCAAACATAATTTAGAAAACTTAAGAGAAGAAGTGAAGACTACTGTATTCACATATTTTTGCTAACCATGTTCTTTTTATTTTTTATGCTCATATAGGATTTCCCCTTTTATATCCAACCTTTTTCTGTCTCTGCCACAAATTAGAAGAATAAGAATTGTCTTGGGCCACATGTGAAATACACAAACACTAAGGAAATCTGATGAGCAAAACCAAAAAAGGTCCGTGCATACTTTTTGAGCTATCCAACACCACAGACAAGCAAAATAGCCCTCAAAAAGTAAAAATGGGGGGGGAAGGGGTAAGATGGCCGACTGGAAGCAGCTTCCGAAAGAGGCTCCTTTCCAAAAGGAAAGATAATGTGCACAAACTGCCCAATTAAGCTGAAGGTGGGGAGCCCAGCCCAGAGAAGAGAAGTGATAATCTCAGGTTTCCTTTGGTGAGGAAAGCTGCGACTCCAAAAAAGCAAGCTTCAGGTATAAAATTCATCTGAAAGGAAAAGTGTCTGTCCCTTCCCCCAAGAAAGCTGTGGTTTTTCTGTTCCCTTTCTTTTTTCTCTTCATTTGCTGTTGCGGGTTTTCTACAGACAAACAGTGAACTGTGGACCTCTTGTGGACCCCATGGGACAGTGTTGTGGGAAGTGGGGACTACAAACTCAGAGAGACCCTACTGTGATGCTGAACACTCTCTTCCTTTGCAGAAAAATTGAACTAAGGTCTTCCTTGCCATTCTGAACTTCCAGTACACCTTTCCCCCCCTTCTCTGACGAACCAGAAGCCTAACCACTGCTGAGACTGAGGGAGGAAGTTCTAGAGCAGCGGCCCCCTCCCTGTCTGCCTGACAAAGTGTCCCACCCGGCAAGAGAATCCAGGGACCCCCAAGCGTCCCTCCCCCTGCACACTTTCCCTGGCTAGGGACTCCACCTGCCCACACAGCCCTGTTTCCCGGGCCTCCGGGCGTCCGCACACCCTTCCTGGCCAGGGACTCCGCCAGCAACTGCGTGACCCCATGCCCCAGGTCGCCGGGACTCCGCATGCCCTAAAGGGCCAGGGACTCTGCATCCAACTATGCACCCCCCCTCGCCCCCCCTCCTGCCATGTCCTGTGCCTGCTGGGCCTCTTCACACTTGCCCTGGCCAGGGACACCACCTGCGATTGCACGCCAACGCACTCTGCACCCACCAGGCCCCCACACGCCTGCCTCAGCCAAGACTCTGCTGGAAACTGCAGCCACCAGACCTTCGCGCATGGCTGGCCCTTTTTATGCCCGCCCCAGTCAGCGACTCTGTCGGCAACCACACAGCCTCATGCTCTGCACCGGCCAGGACTCCATATGCCCAGGCCAGGAACTCCGGGAGCCACAAAACTCACGTCCTCCCTCCCATCCCCTCTCTGCCTTTCCACAGGCCCTGAACATCTGGCCAGGGTCTCCAGAAGCTGCGCGATCCAGGCCCTCCCTGCCTCTACGTGGAGCCCTCCTCTCGGCCAGAGAATACTGGAGACATGGGCTCTCTTTGCCAAAGCCACCAGGTGCCAGGCACTCCCATAACCATGTGCACCATCCCCCACCCTGCTGTAGGATCCCAGGGTACCACACTCTGGAGCTGCTCCCACATCCAAACTCTCTGGCTGGGGCAGTCCCAGGGAAGCTACACAGGGTCACTCCCTACAAAGATCTAACAATAATAGAGTGATCCCCCTGGGGTCTAATCTTGGAGAAACACCTCCTCAACTGTGAGGATGGCCATTGGCAATGGTGAAAAAAAATCATGAGGCAGAATCAACAGAAAAACTCTGGCAATATGAATAATCAAAGTAGATCAACTCCCCCAAGGAATGACAAGGTAGACACAGAACAAGATCCCATGCATAAACAAATGGCTGAGATGTCAGAAATTGAATTCAGAATCTGGATAGCAAATAAGATCAACAGAATGGAGGAAAAGATGGAATGACAATTTCAAGCAGTAACCCAAAAGATGTCTCAAGAATTCTACAAATTCAAAGACGAAATGACCAAAGATTTTGACACATTGAGACAAGAAGTTGCAGCCCTCAAAGATCTGAGAAATATAGTAGACTCCTTCAGTAACAGAATGGAGGAAGCAGAAAAAACGATTTCTGACATTGAAGACAAAGCTTTCAAAAGCTCCCTAACTTTCAAAGAGGAAGAAAAATAGAGGGCAAAAAAAGATCACTCCCTCAGAGACCTCTGGGATAATTTGAAGAAAACCAATATTCGCCTTATAGGGATTCCCGAAAGTGACAAAGTGGCTTCACAAGACACAGAGTCTCTTCTTTATGAGATTGTGAACAAGAACTTTCCACACATGCCAAGAGATTTTGAAATTCAGATAGCAGATAGTTTCAGAACCCCAGACTCAACACAAATAAGACATCCCCCAGACACATCATAATCAATTTCACTAAAGTTAATATGAAGGAGAAAATTCTGAAAGCACCCAGATGTAAGAAAACCATAACCTACAAGGGGAAGAATATTACAATAACTGCAAATCTTTCTGCTGAAACCCTTCAAGCTAGTAGAGGGTGGTCATCGACTTTTAATCTCCTAAAACAAAATAACTTTCAACCCAGGATCCTGTGTCCAGCTAAACTGAGTTTCATTTATGATGAAGAAATTAAATATTTTAATGACATCCATATGTTGAAGAAATTTGCCATAACTAAACCACCTCTCCTGGATATTCTCAGACCTATCTTCCCTAATGATAAGCATAATCCTCCACCACAAAAGTAAACCCATTCAGAAACTTTTGATCAAATTCGAACTTCCACATCTGCAAAAGGATTAAAAATGTCCACTGAACTTTCAAAAGGCTTATCAATATTCTCAAGGAATGTGAATGGTTTAAACTGTCCTCTAAAGAGGCACAGGTTGGCTGACTGGATGCAAAAACTCAGGCCAGATATCCGCTGCATACAAGAATCTCATCTTACCTTAGAAGATAAATTTAGACTAGAGGTGAATGGATGGTCAACTATATTCCAGGCAAATGGAAAGCAGAAAAAAGCAGGTGTTGTAATCCTATTCGCAGTTAGAACAGGCTTTAAATCAACCAAAATAAGGAAGGATAAGGATAGACACTTCATATTTGTTTAAGGTACTACTCAATAGAATGAGATTTCAATTCTTAATATTTATGCACCCAACCAGAATGTACCTCAATTTATAAGAGAAACTCTAATAGACATGAGCAACTTGATTTTCTCCAGCTCTATAGTAGTTGGAGATTTGAACACCTGTTTTGCAGTGTTGGATAGATCCTCCAAAAAGAAGCTGAGCAAAGAAATTTAAGATTTAAACTTAACCATTCAACATCTGGACTTAGCAGACTTCTATAGAACATATCGCCCCAACAAAACTGAATACACAGTCTTCTCATCAGCCCACGGAACATACTCCAAAATCGATCACATCCTAGGTCACAAGTCTAACCTCAGCAAATTTAAAAGAATAGAAATTATTCCTTGCATCTTCTCAGACCATCATGGAATGAAAGTTGAACCCCATAACAACCGGAATCTTCATACTCATACAGAAACATGGAAGCTAAATAACCTTATGCTAAAGGATAGATGGGTCATAGTCAAGATTAAGAAGGAAATTACCAAATTTTTGGAACAAAATGACAACAAAGACACAAATTATTAGAATCTCTGGGATACTGCAAAGGCATTCTTCAGAGGGAAAATTATAGCACTGCAAGCCTTTCTCAAGAAAACGAAAAATGGAGGAAGATAACAACTTAATGGGACATCTCAAGCAATTTGAGAAAGATGAACATTCCAACCCCAAACCCAGCAGAAGCAAAGAAATAACCAAAATTAGAGCAGAATTAAATGAAATTAAAAACAAAAGATTTATACAACAGATCAATAAACCAAAAAGTTGTTTTTTTGAAAATATCAATAAAATTGATAAACCTTTGGCTAACCTAACCAGGAAAAAAAGAGTAAAATCTCTAATTTCATCAATAAGAAATAGTAAAGATGAAATAACAACAGACCTCTCAGAAATTCAAAAAATCCGACTCTGAGGAAAGACCAATCGGTAGAGGAGAAATCGAGGTTAGGGAGGCCTGGGAGGCACTTTGCTATCTTCAGTTGAAGTTGAGACTGCAAATATGCAGAGCAATAAAACTTTTAACTTGGAGAAGCAAAACCATACTCCAAGGAAGCATCATCAGCATCACCACCAGCAGCACCACCAGCAGCAACAGCAGCAGCCACTGCCACCTCCAATACCTGCGAATGGGC
>CAUYON010042123.1:0-47842 GCA_963573935.1 Arctocebus calabarensis
TATAGTGATCAAGGAAATGCCATGAAGGATATCTGTAACAGTATGATCAAAATATTTCTGAATGTATATGAATCGTGCCCTGTGATTGCACCAATGTACATAATTATGATTCAATAAAATTATTAAAAAAAAAAAGATATACTCCATGTGTATGATTTTCATACATTCCCACATGTCCAATAATTTAGTCCTCAAGCATTTTTTGACCACTACTATGAGTCAGGTTCTGTGCAAGATTCTTAGCATACAAAAATGAATAACATCCAATTTTTGCCCTGAGAAAAATTTAATTTATTGAAGTTGTCTATATATATATACACAGATAACTATATTGCAATGGGAAAATAGTCACCTAAGTGACTGGTGCTAATTATTTCCTTTAAGGCTTTCATAAGCTAAATGTATATTTTTAAAAATAAGGGCACTGCTTCCAATGCTTATTTCCATTCTCTACCTGGGACAGTCCTAGGTGGGACAAGAGGGAATAAAGGAAGCAGCCAGGCTGGGCATGGTGGCTCATGCCTATAATCCTAACACTTTGGGAGACTAAGGTGGGAAGACTAATTGAGGCCAGGAGTTTGACATCAGCCTGATTAACATAGTGAGACTCTGTCTGTACAATAATGATAGTAATAATAAAATAAATTAGTCAGGAGTGGTGATGACCTGTAGTCATAAGTACTCAGTAGGCAGAGATGGGAAGATCGCTTAAGCCTGGGAGTTTGAGACTGCAGTGAGCCATGATTGGGCCACTGCAGACTGGGCATATCCCTAATAAAATCATCTCACTAACCCTGTCCAACTAAAATATTGTGCCATTTCCCAGATTATTTGATCCTGGATGTCTCTTATAAGTTCTTACTTGTTGTCTCATTTGACGTGAGTCCTCCCCTCTTCTCTAGTCCCCTCACTGAGGCAAGCCACTCTTGCCTGTGTGCGTGATCTACCTGCAAGGCAGCACCTACCACGGAGGGGAACCGACCTGCAGTCAAAGACCAGGACAGCAGGAAGTTGGGGGCTTCTTTCAGGCTTGGTTCTAAAAGTGGGATTTATCCCTTTTGTGCCTAAAACTTTCATTCATTCATTTATTAAATGACCTAGGTAAGTTATTCTTTGCAAGATAAGCCAGTTTTTTTTTAGAATCAATTTTATAAGGTAATCTTTTTTTTTTATTGAATCATAGCTGTGTACGTCTCTAAGAAACACTTCATCAAACTGGTTAACATAGCCTTCACCGCATTTACTTAGTTATTGTGTTAAGAGATTTATATTTCACACTTAGTAAATTTGACATGTCCCCTCACTAGTTTGATGAAAATATTTCAAATTGTATATAAAACCAGCACATTGTACCCCATGATTGCATTAATGTACACTGCTACAATTTAATAAAGAAAGAAAAAAACACTTCAAAGGCACAAGGAGCTATATTAATCTGCTGAGATTATTCACAACTCAAAATAAAGGAAAACAAAGCCACCTTTTGAGGTCTGGGGTCGGGTATGTATCTAAATTAGCCATAGTAAACTAGCAGAAAATTATTGAAACATAGTCCTTCTTTACTTGGGACAAATGCCAGATTCTTTTGGGGATGGAAAAAAAAAATCAGCTCTCAAGTGCCCTAGAAGCAAGACTGTTCTTACTTCAGATGATTCTGGCAAAACAATATAAGTCAAAAAGGTAGAACTGATTTTAGACTATATTTACAGAGAAATTTTCTACTCCTTGGAAAAACTCATGCCAAAGATATTTTAAATTCATTACCCAAGAGCTTAGGACACCCTGGTGTATGGTGACCATGATTCCATCACCCAGGTATGTCTCAAAAATGTATGGGTCAGAAAAAAATCAGAAAAGATGCCAAAGAGAAAACTCCAATTTCCAACAATGGATGCAAAGTAATTTTCAAGTTGAATCTCCATTCAAAATCACAAATCAAGTTGACTAGAAGGTCTGGTGAGATGAATCAGCACAGAAAGGCTGACCAGACAGAAAGGCTGCCTTTTCTCACACAGCAGTCTTCATAATGCCCCTCTTGGAAGCTGCAAATCCTGGCACAGTGACTATGTCAAGTGTTAACTATTTATTCAACACTTAGAGCGATCCCTCAAAGTTGTGTTCAGTGTGCTCAGGAGGAATGAGCATGGAGAAAAGAGAGCAAATAGACGGTAAAGTAGACAACTTGCTGCAGCAGGAAAGTACTAGGAAGCAGGGCAGAAGAAACAGAGATAGGAAGGACAAGTAACTCTACGGGCTCATGGACAAGCTTCAGAGGAAAAACATGTCAGTGTTCCAGGCAGGTTAAAGGCATAAAAGGGCCTGGTGCAAATTTTTAGTTGCTATAGCGTAGAAATGATGGCAGGTTCAACAGGACAGATTTAAACCATAACAAACAGCTTATATTCAATCACTTTTGACTGACAATTACTTGGATTCTGAGAATAAAGCCTCTGGTAGGACTGTGCTGGAGAAATCAGATTTTATACTATTGGAAATGGGGAACACACCAAGGTTTTTAAGTCAGACTGACATGTGTGGATATTTCAAAGGAAATTTTGGAAGAAATATGGAGCAAAGACCAAGGTAAGAAGAAGCTGATGCCAGGATGGCTGGTGAGGAAGCTGTGAAATAGTCCAGGTGTGAGGTAGCCACAGCCTGATCAAAGGAAGGCGGGAAAGGGAGAGGCAGAAAGAGAAAGAGATTGAGATCTGTGGGGTCCCGAGTAACAGCCCCTGCCTCTGCTCTGCTTTGTACGTGTATTATAGGAACTAACCTCCTTTTCTGGTTTTCATAGCTGACTGGCTTCCATATCGATGGAGCTGAGACAAGACACTAGAGGAAGACTGGAGAGTAAGAGGATGGACAAAGCCAGGTCTCATTGCCCTCGGGCCCTAGGAGTGATAGCAATGTCCTGCTTTTGCTAAATATCGCTTGTTTTGCTTCTCAGTTCTTCCATCACCTCCATATACCAGGTTCCTGCGTTATTTCTCCTCTATTAGATACACCAGAAGTGGTGTGTCACTTCCTGATGGGACTATGGGAGGATTGCTACGAAAGAGATCAGTACAGGAAAAAAACATGCAAGAATCAATGACCACCAATATGGAGGTGAAGAAGAGAGTGACAGTGAGGACCAGTCTGAGATTTCAAAGTAGTAGGCCTGGGTAAGAAAAATCATACTAGCAATACTAGCAAATACACGCTGAAGGAGTGTGCCAGTGACCACTCTAAATGCTTTACATACAGCAAACTCATTTAGTCCTCATGGCAACAGTGTGAAGTAGAAACTTAATGTTATACAAGTAAGTTTTACAAGTAAGAAAAACTGAGGTCTAGAGAGCTTAAGTAGTTTAGCCACATTCACAAATTAATAAATGATAGCCTAGCGGTCAACCTAGAATGAAGATGGAGCAGAAGATGAGAGAATGAGCTCAGATTTGAGTTTGTGGTGTGTAAAGTGTTTGCTGGAATCCAGATGTGCTGCAGTTAGAAATATAGTCTGTACCTTAAGAGACAGATTCAGGCTGGAGATTTGAAGGTGTGAGTCACTGTTATATAACTAAGTGTTGACACTATAGAATGTCAGGTGGAAAAAGACCAAAAAAAAGATTTAAAACTTTGGCAGCAAATATTATTATATAAAGACACAGATGAATTGCTCCCTTCTCTCTACTGTGGAGGCTACGGACAAGATGACCACCGATAAGATGCTTCACAAATTACTGTGCTAAACTTTTATGATATAATCCCCAAATTTCCCGGTTGCATCACTAACTTGTCACCACTTAATAAATTAGTTTGGGAGTTTCTTGGCAGAACTACTATGCATATTTCAAACAGTCAATCAAACAAGTATTTACTAAGATTTTGGGGGTAAATGGCTAGTCATACATTAGGTCCTGTAAGGAATTTCGGAGAAGACTAAGACATTCTCTCTTCCCCAAAGTACTTCAAACAGGCAGATTTTTTTGAATATTTCATACCTGTACCCTGATTTCATTTGAAGCACTGCACATAGTTAGAGGCTCAGTAAATACTCATGGAATAGGTTTATAATGACAAGGGGACATTAAAATTCTTGTACACTTTTTACAGAGACTGTAAAGATGTCTAAAATTTCCCATATACTTTTAAGGAACTTCTTTGTTGCTAAAGCATGTAAGTTATAAGATAAGATGATTCATTTTACATTTATTGAACATTCCATGCATTCAGACAATAGAATAAATCCTGGGGATATAAAAAAGGGAAAAATTTAGTTTCTTCCCTATTGAGATCACTGAGAATGACACAAAATAAAAGCCATGATCATCAAGAAGAATATAAAGTGCTACAATGAGGTCATTGATTGGTTGCTCCCACGAGGAGCTCCAAAATGACCTAAGTCAGCTTGGGAGGGCGTGTCAGGTCATGCATACAAGATCAGGGGCTGGGACCAAGTCTGAGCGGACAGGTCAGAGATACTGAAGGAAGAGTCAGGACCTTGAGAGAAGCATCCTTGCTGGCATGGAAGTGTCAGAGCATCGGGACATTCCGAGATATGTGTTAAATCAGAACAGCTGGAAAGAAAGGAGAGTCTGGGGATGTCACACATGGGTAAGTCTGGAAAGTTACAGAGGTCAGAGCTGAAGGGCCTCATTAGGCATACGGAGGGGCTTTAATTATATCCCCACGGCAGTGAGAGGAGCCACTGAAGGATTTTAATTAAGGGAATGAACCGATTACATTTATTTCTAGGTAAAATCATTTCAACAGTATATAGAGAGTGTATTTGCTACTGGTCGTGGGCAGGGGGTAGGGGAGGAATGGAATGTGAAACTGTGAGCCTTTAGGAGGCAGTTCCAGAAATCTAGGCGAGAAATTATGAGGGTAATGTCTTTCTCAAGTCAGCCAAGAATCCTGTTCACAATGACCTTTGGTTTGGATGTGTAAACAGGGGGAATTTATTTTCTCTATCTTTCTTTTTTAATGATTATTATTTAATGTAGGTTATAACCCTTTCTGGAACAGTTCACTAAGACCCCCGGAAAGAGGCAGCCATTAAAATTAAGCTGAGTGAGATGGAAAGTGGGGCTGTAAAAACTCCACCACAACCACCTGGAAACAGAAAACGTTAGGCTTGTGAGTCCTGGCAGGCTTCACGGGAAGGAATAGTTTATTAAAAAAAGAAGAGACCATGAGCTGGATTCTTTTGATTTCTTTCTCATTTTCTTATTTTCAAATTTCAACCCTAAAGTGAGAAAAGTTAGGAGAGTTTGGAAAGAGTCAAGATTTCTCTTTCTTAATTCTTGTGTTCAGTAAAAGCAATTAATGGTAATGAAGTTGGGAAGAAATCTTCAAAGCCAATAATAAAGTTTTTGAATTTTGAAAAGGTAGCATTGTGAATCTCAGGCAAACATTAAATGAGCAAATGAAATGTCACAGATTTTATTTAACTCATTTATGAATGAGAGAATTGGTAAGATCTAAAAAGTGGCCCTAAGCTCATTTGAGAAACTGAGTAATGTAGGCAATTTAATAGATTGATGGGTTAGATACAGAATTGATTAATGTGCAGTAGTTCCATAAGTCTTTGGGTTGTATTCCACCAGACCACAATTATTTGCATCCTACCAAATAAAAACTTTCATAGCAATCTTTGCTTCTAAAGAGTTGTAAAATAGACAATCAATAAAAAGTCATACCCAGTGTTGTTCTTCAAGAACACCCCATAATTAGAGCTGATTGTTGATTAATTTTTCTGACAATAGGTAGAGCTTTTGATAAGTGAAACTCCACATCTAGCAAGAAGAAACTACCAAGGATAATAAAGTCTTATTTGAGTATAAAAAATATGCAGTATTATGACATGCTGATAGAAAAGTGGGTTAAACTTATGAATTGACAAGTCAAAAAGAAGAAATAAAAATGATAAATAGACATACTAAAACTGATCACTCTCACAAGGAGTTTAAGAAATGCTAATTAAAACAATAAGATACCAATTTCCCCTAAGAAGTTAATAAAAGCAGGCTAAGATGATGATATCCACTGTTAGCAAGAAGGGAAACAAACAATTCCATAAATCGATATGGGCAATATATAACACAAATCTCTGATGATAGAATTTCAAACTTTTGGAAGTGGAAGGAAAAAAAAAATCAGACTAACAGAGGAAATAAATGCCTTAAAGACTAAGGAAATAAGTGATGTACTTTCAGAAGTACAGGGCACAGTTAAGAAATGCAAAATTGAACCAGGCATGCTGGCTCACACCTGGAGTCACAGCCACTTAAGAGGCTAAGGCTGAAGAGAACTTGAGGCCAGAAGTCTAAAGTCAGCCTGAGCAACATGGTGAGATGCTGTCTATAAAATGAAATAATGAAATTAAATGAAATGCAGAATTGTATTCCTGTCTTTGGGAGGCCTTACTCATGGGTCCCGACAGATAATAAAGTTTTCTTGACCAAACTTTGAGAAAGTTTTCTTGACCAAACTTTATTTACTCTCAGTAAAACACCATCCTTTAAGAATAGGGACGCAGGGAAGAATATAACATTTTTACATCATCACATTGATTACTGAGAATACTCAGTTGAATCTTTTGAATTTAGAATGCTGGGAAATCTAGAAGTAGCCATAATCTTAATAATAACAAAAATATGTATAAAACGAACATGTATTGATTTATTATTATGTTCTAAATATCCTAAATAATTTTACATATATTAATTCATTCCCACCTTGGACAAAATAGCAACAACATTACAAAGCATATACAGTCACGATTACCAGTTTACAGAAGAGGAATCTAAGATACAGGAGCCTTGGTCAAAGTCTCACAACTGGTAAATGGCCACAATCTATCATTAAGAATAAAAATCTATCTCTAGTTTTATATGTATATACATTCAACAAAATATACTACTATTGTTGGACTACTAGGACAGACATTCTGGAATTTGCTTTGGGACCTAAACTTAGCAGTCTCCTGAGTTTGGTAGCATGAGTAGGAAAAACTAGGCCAAGTACTGGAAACACACTGATATAACAGAAGCCTCTACCCACTGTTATTATTGTCATTGTCAGGAATATGCCACTTCATTGCAAACCTTCTCCCCTTCCACCATACCATCCACATGTTTTCCCAGGCACCTCAGGGCCCAGGTAGCATAGCACATCCATGCAGAGAACAGATGAACCTTAAGGCTAAAAAGGGCTAGTGAGGTGAAGAATTGCATGGCCAAGGAGTGGGTCAAGATAAAGAGCTGAAATAATAAGTCCTGTCCAACACGTGGAGGGAGGTGTTCCACTCTGGATAGGATAAGTAAATCCACAGAGAACATTGCTGGACTAAAGGTAACTGATAGATTCATAATCCAGACAGAAGCATTTCTACTTTCCTTTGCCTTCTTCTTACTCAACCAGTTGTGCAAATATATTTTCATAGCTGTGTTTACTTTCATCTTCTTTTTCACCAACAACTGCAGCTTAGGGGTGAGTACTCTGGCTGGAGTGACCATGCCCAGGGACACTCTTTGCAAGCACATGCCTGGCATCAACTCTGAGCTGCCTCTGTACCTCTGGAGGCCCAGGCATAGCTGAAGAGTACAAACACCAACAGTCTTGGCCCCAGGGTCTTCAGAGGCAGTGTCTGAAAAGTATGATCCCGTGGTTGGCAGGAATCCCATGAGCATCCCAAGGACTCCCCAGCAGTAAATGGTGGCAATCTGACAAGTCAGATGCCTGGAGTGGGGAGAAACAGATACTGTTTACTCTTTCAGACTGGATAGCAGCAAAGTCTGGTTCTGTGGTAGATGATGCTTCCTTCTGGCATTCATAGTTGTAAATGATATTATTTCTAGAATTGGGAATCTTATTAAGAAACATACACTCAACTCACATGGACTCAAGTCACAAACTCCAAAACCCTGGAAGCACAATTTGTACAGGGAAAGCATTGAATCTTACTTCTCTTTCAGAGAGAGAGCAAGAGAAATAGAAACAATCTTTATCCTTTCAGGGGCAGCTTGCTGCAACTTTTTAAGAAAGCGGCTAGCTTAGCCCATAAATATTCTAATCCTTAAAGATTTTAACAATAAAGGAAAAAACATAAAAAGAAGAGAAAGATGGGGTGATTTTACAAATGCATTTTCATTGCAATCAGACTAAAATAGAAAGCATTACTTTCATAATATCTAAACAAATGCAAGTCTAATTTCCACAAGACATTGTTCTTTTGTATGCCTTATTCACCAAGCACTAAACAAAGTGAGACATAATTAGGACACCAGAGAAAGATTCTGTTGAGCAACAACAGCAACAAAAAGAAATTCTAGTCTGGTTATTAGAGTGGGCCAAAGAAAGATGTTTTAGATTTTTCATAAACTATCAAGGAAAAAAAAATCATCAATTATGAATGACTTAGACATTCATTTGTATGAGATTTTCTCTTCAGATATACTCCAAAGTTTTTATTCTGCAATTCCAAGTCTTCTATTTTCTGTTCACTTTTCCCTCTAACAACGCTTACAACTTCCAATTTTTTTGTTCTCAGGTCTACATGAAAACTATTTCTGAGAGTCTGCTCACCTCCACACACACTGCAGTCATTTGTTCAGACTTCTTCACCCTCACGCCACTCATTGCTCTACTGCCCCTCCCAACATTCACCTATTGGGTCTTTGTTCTCAGATAAGGTTAACAAACATCCCTTCTCTGTTTGCATGTCCCTACATGACAATCCTAATCATGTCCACATTTTGTGAAATCACCCTCTCCAATCTCCCGTCCTACGATACAGCTACACCCTCACAGAGCCATTCTCTCCCTTTCTTGGCACTAATAAAGTTGAACTGTTAAGTTCAGGACAAAGAATTAAACACTTTTATGACTACATTACTCAAAATAATTGTCAAAAAAGCCTGAATTTGCAAGAATGTTAATTTAATTTCATAGCATATTTATATGGGGCATTATAATAAGAAAAAAATTTTAAATATATGATTTTATTTTAATAGCCAAAAATTAAAAAAAATATAAGTATTATTCACTTTGTTTTACCTTTGAAGAATGTAACATCCAGAGAAGTTACATGAAAAATCTCTCCCACATCAAACACATAAAAATTCCCATGTCCCCAAATACAGCAAGTCAAACTTAATAAATAAAAATTCCCAGGTATGTAAAAGATAAGAACATTCTTTGATTTTCTTAAATCAAAGAAGTAATGATACTAATGCTGAGAGGGTCACAGGGAAATTTTAAAGTTAGGGTTTTAATATGTGAACAGAAGGAGAATCCAAGAGTCTGTCCCTGACAAGACAAGGGGAGAAGGTGAGAAGCAAGTTGAGAATCCACTTGGCATTAAATGGAAGATATATGAGAACTGGAAATCCAGGCTTATGTATTATGTGGATATTAGGTTCATGTACCCATATGGTTAGAATTATCCAAAACTGAGAGATTAATTTGAAAACTGGAGTGAACCCAGGAAAATCAAAAGGCTTCTATAGAATATTGAATATAAAAATATTCCCACAACCCCAAATATATAGAACTTGAGCAAAAAAGTATTTTGTGCCAAACATGATGTTATAAGTATGACAATTTTAAGTTATAAATCTTATGATAAAATGAACCAACATTCAGGAAAGGCAGAAGATATTTGCTATGAAAGAGAAAATCTTCACACCAAGAACCAGAGATGATAGAACAACCTGAATGAAACTATGTCTAAAATGTTCACAAATATAAAGGAATAAATGTGAAATAAAGTAGAAATGGGATTTTTCTTTAAAGAAAGTTAAGGTGGATTTGAAAAATAAGTAAGAATTCTAGAAACAGTCATTGATAAGAAAAACTTAATGTATAGCTAAAAAACTTCTAGATACAGCTAAAAATAGAATTACTAAATTAAAAGACAAATCTAAAATACAGAAATTAAGCAAGAAAAACATAATAGAGTAGAAAGTAAAATAGAAAAGTTAAGAGAGAAAGAAGATAAAACTAAATTGTGTTTTGTTTATCTGATTTCAGAGGGAAAGAAAGGACAGAATAAAGAAATGAATAAATAAGTTTTAAAATCCTTGAAACAAATGAAAATGGAAACACAACATACCAAAAATGGTATATGGTAAAAGCAATACTGAGAGGGAAATTTATAGTAATAAATACCCATATAAAAAAGTATAAAAACTTCAAATAAACAAGCTTATAGAGCTAGAAAAGCAAGAAAAACCAAACTGAACATTGGCATGAGAACAAAACAAGAAAAAAAAAGATTAATGAAACAAAAACTTGGATTTTAAAAAAGAACAATATAAACAAAATCAACAAACTTTTAGCCAGATTGACTAAGAAAAAAGAGAAACAATCCAAATAAATAAAATCAGAGGTGAAAAATGAGATATTACAACTGATGCCACAGCAATTTAATGAACCACTAGAGACTATTATGAACAAATATATGCCAATAAATTGGAAAAACTAGAAAAAATGGATAAATTCCAGATACATACAACCTACCAAGACTGAACCATCAAGAAATTAAAAATCAAAATACATCAATGATAAGTAATAAAGTAGAAGCAGTAATTAAAAAGTTTCTCATAAAAGAAAAGTTTAAGACCTAATGTCATCACTGTTGAATTCTACCAAATATTTAAAGAATGTTTACCAATCTTACTCAAACTATTCTAAAAAATTGATAAGGAAGGAATACCTCCAAACTCATTCTATGAGGCCAATATTACCTTCACACCAAAACCAAAGACATACAAAAAAAAGAAAACTACAGGCCAATAACTCTGGTGAAAATACATATAAAGATCCTAAACAGAATACTAGCAAACTGAATTCAACAACACCTTAAAAACATCATTCATTGTGATCAAATGGATTTCATCCTAAGGATGCAAGGAAGGTTCAACATACACAGTGAATAAATGTGAGACACAAGCCAAGGTGGTGGCTCATGCTTATAATCCTAGAGCTCTGGGAGGCTGAGCCGGGTAGATTGCTTAAGCTGAGGAGTTGGAGACCTGACTGAGGAAGAGCGAAATCCCATCTCTACTAAAGGTAGAAAAGCTAGCGGGGCATTGTGGCAAGTGACTGTAGTTCCAACTACTTGAGAGTCTAAAGCAAAAAGATCTCTTAAGTGTAAAAGTTTGAGGTTGCTGTGAGCTATGATGCCAGAGAACTCTACTCAAGGGTGACAGAGGGAGACTCTGTCTCAAAAATAAGTAAGAAAATAAATAAATAAATAAATATGATATATCATATCAACAAGCTGAAGGACCAAAATCATATATTTAAATCCAAACCAAAAAAGTCAACATTAAGTTTTAATATCCTTTTATGATAAAAACTCAAAAACTGGACATAGAAAGGACATACCTCAATTCTTATAAAAGCCATATATGACAAATCCACAGCTGGTATCATACAGAATGTGTAAAAACTGAAAACCTTTCCTCTAAGATCTGGAAGAAGACAAGGATGCCCAATTTCACCGCCATTATTCAAGATAGCACCAAGAGCCCTAGCTAGAGCAATTAGACAAGAGAAAGAAATAAAAGGCATTCAAATTGGAAAGAAAAAGGACAAATTATCCTTGTTTGTAGATGATAAGATCTTATAGTTAGAAAAACCTAAAGACTCCAAAAAAGGTACAGATACAAAATCAACATACAAATATCCATATTTGTCAATGCAAAAATAAAAACAAAATGGATTAAATACTTAAATCAAATAACTAAAACTATGAAATGGAATAATATATAATAGAATAAAATAAAATAGAATAAACTATGAATACTAGAATAAAATATTGAGGAAACACTCCAGGCCACTGATCTGGGCAAAGATTTCTTAAATAATAAACTCCAAAGTATAGAAAGCAAAAATGGAAAAATGGAATCATTTCAAGCTAGACAACTTTTGCACAGCAAAGAAAATAATCAACAAAGTGAAGAAAAACATCCATACAATTACAGAAAATATTTGCAAACTGGCAAAGGATTAATACTTAGAATATATAAGAAACTCAAACAACTCAATTAAAAAAATCAAATAATCTGATATAAAAATGGGGAAAATATTTAAACATTTAGACATTTTTCAAAAGAATCCATACCAATGACCACAAAGTATATGAAAAAATGTTCAATCGCTAATCAAATAAATAAATGCAAATCAAAGCTTCAATGAAATATCATATTATTCTAATAAAAATGGCTTTTATCCAAAGGACAAGTAATAACAAATGCTTGTGAGGATGTGAAGAAAGAGAAACCCTTGTCCACTGTTAGTGGGAATGTAAATTAGTGCAACCACTATGGAGGACAGAATGGTGGTTCCTCAAAAGGCTAAAAATAAAACTACCATATGATTCAGCAATACTGCTATTAGGTATACAGTAGAAACTCTGTAAGTTAACCACCCAAGGGACTGTAACAAACTGGTCAACATACAGAGGTAGTCAACAAAAGGAACAAGGCCTACTATACTGTCCTGTTATGTACCTGTCCGGTCTATGAAAATTAGGTCAACTTAAGGAGTAGATCAATGTAGGGAGGTGGTCAACTTGGAGGTTCTATTGTATATACAATTATTATGTACCCATAATAATTAAAATAATTATATTTTTTAAAAGAAAGAACTTTGGAAAAGATTATGTACACAATTTTATAAGATTTAAGAAAAATGTGGCTCCATTGAAGAAACACACTGAGTTTGGAGCGGGATCAATAAAGTTAAATCCACATCTAGACAGGCTGTAGTGAAAGTACAGAGCATTAAAAACCTTGCGACTTCTCAGAAAGAAACAACAGGTTACTCACAAATGAATAGCAATTGGAATGGCAACAGAATTCTGAGCAACAGCAGATGCAAATATAAAATAAAATACAAATCTTTAAAGAGCTGAGAGAAAATAACTTCCCATTTAGAATTCGATAAGCAGCTAAAACATCCTTAAAGAATGAGAACAAAAAGTACATTTTCAGACATAAAAAGACTACATTAACTACCCCCAGATCCTTACTGAGAGAACTATAAAATCATATATTTTAACAAAAAGAAAATTTAATCTGGGAAGAAACAGTAGAGAAACGCAATGTGCAAGAAAGCAAAGAAATTGGTAAATACATTGTTAAATTTATATATTTGGTATCTGTTAGAAAATAATAATGACCAATAGATTGAATAACGACTAATTGACTGAGAATGAATTTAAATATGGAATTGAAATTTTAGGCCATAATAATATCAAAGAGTCAAGCTTTCCTGAAGTTCTTTTATTTTTTAGAAATAAAGATATTGGTTAACTTTAAACTTTGTTTATTCTGCAAGTTAAAAAATGTGAAGGCATGAATGTACCCAAATGTTCGCAGATGGTCCCTGACTTAACAATGGTTTGTTTGACTTCCAATTTTTTGATTTTACAATGATGCAAAAATGATACACATTCAGTAAAAGTCATATTTTGAGTACCCATAAAAATATTCTGTTTTTCAACAAATCACATGAGATATTCCACACTTTATTATAAAATAGATGATTCTGCCGAACTGTACGTATATGTGTTCTGAGTGTATTTAAACAGGCTAAACTGAACTAAGATGTTTGGTAGGTCAGATGTATTAAATGCATTTATGACTTCATGATATTTTCAATTCACAATGAGTTAATATGGTATAACCCCATTGTAAGTCAAGGAGCATTTCTATATCCATTCTACTGTTGATAGACACTTAGGTTTTTTCCAGTTTGAGCTTATTATGAATAATATATTCCTATAAACATTCTTGTACATGTCTTTGGGTGAACATATAATATATTATGGTCATGAAACTGAATTCCGGCTCAGTGCACATTGCTCAGTGGTTAGAGTGCCAGCCACATACACTGGGGCTGGCAGGTTCGAACCTGAGTCGGGCCTGCTAAACAACGACAACTACACACACACACACACACACACACACACACACACACACACACACAAAATAGCCAGGCATTGTGGCGGGTGCTTGTAGTCCCAGCTACTTGGAAGGCTGAGGCAAAAGAATAATTTAAGCCCAGAGTTTGAAGTTGCTGTGAGCTGTGACACTCCAGCACTCTACTGAGGGCAACATAGTGAGACTCTGTCTCAAAAAAAAAAAAAAAAGGAAGGAAGGAATTGAATTCAATACAGCAATTCACAACACAGAATAATCTCAGTTTCTCATTTTTTAAAAAAACTGCTAAAACTAGCAAAACCAGTTTACTGGTTTGTTAGAAGCCCTGGCAGTGCTTACCTTTGGGAAAGGGCTAGTGATAGACAGAGGTGTCAAGGGACCTCCTGGGCTACAAGAAAAATCCAATATTTTTATCTGAATGGTGGTTACATGAATGTTACATGGCCTCTATTTTATGATAATTTTTCTGCATGTGTGTTATATATACTTCTAAAAAGTAGTTTATTTTTTAATATAAGCTTGTCACCAAAGTAATATAAATAGATCATATAACTTTAAAACCCAGTAATGAGAGAAAAGGAATAAAAAATAAGATTAAACAGCTGAAAGTAAGAAAGATAAAGTACAAACAGAATTTTAAGAAGACAATAACATGGAGATCAAGAATCACAGAAATGTGGGTGGTGCCTGTGGCTCAGTGAGTAGGGCGCCGACCCCATATACCGAGGGCTGCGGGTTCAAGCCCGGCCCCAGCCGAACTGCATCAAAAATTGGCCGGGCGCTGTGACAGGCGCCTGTAGTCCCAGCTACTTGGGAGGCTGAGGCAAGAGAATCGCTTGAGCCCAAGAGCTGGAGGTTGCTGTGAGCTGTGACTCCACAGCACTCCACCGAGTGCGATAGAGTGAGACTCTGTCTCCACAAAAAAAAAAAGAAAAAAAATTAGATGCGACAAAGTCATTAAAAGTTTAGTTAACATTAAAATTAAGAATTCTCTTTCATTGCTTGAAATTGCTAAATATATAGTAGTTATATTTTTACAAAATATAGTACAGTTCTAAGTATATCTGATTGAAATGCTTAAATGTGACCTTATTTGATTATAGCTAAATTAATTCAAACTTCGAACATGGAAAGGTTCCCCACCCAGGGCCTAGGTCCTACAACAGGTAAAGTGTAAGCAAAATAAAGGGATGGAGGGAAAATTATAGGTTTCAAAAGGACTCCAAAGATATCAATTTTTAAAATTGGTATCAAAGTATACATATTTAGATGTTTAATATATAAAGAGATACAGAAATTGAATCTATTATAGGCAGGAAAATAGTTTAATTGGGGGAAGGAAGGATAGATTTACGGAGGCTTCTAAGGTAGCTGGAACGGTTTTATTTCTTGGTCTGAGTGTTGGTTGCAAGAATGCTCACCAGAAGTCAGATTATATATGTGTATAAGATATATATATGTTTTATAATATAACTATTAAATACAGGATTTATTGGTGTGGGTTTCTGCATTGTTATGTATTTTATAATAGAATGATTTTTTAAAAGTATTATGTACTAAAGAGGGATTAAAATAAAGCTGTGATAAATAGTTTGAGATTAAAATGTAGAGTGTAATAGATTAATGACCTTGATTTTTGCATAACTCACTATCTAATTAGAAACAATTTCAAAGGAGTTCTGCAAAGGTTTGAGTAAACTACTGTTGTTCAAATAAAGTTAAAGTGTACCTTGGTAACTACTTATAAGTTGAAAGTCCTTACTTAAATACATCATTTCCAGTACATTTTGGAAAATTGTACTTGAATTACATATCTCTGCATTTCTGATTCTGAGACCATAGAGCTTATGGAATTATACAATATCACATATCTACCTCTTTATCTCAGGGTAGAAATTAATTCAAAGAAACATTTAATATTTTGAAAATTTTTTTCAACTCCTCCATCTCCTTATCCTTCTCTCATTTCATTTCTTTCTCCTTTCTACTCTCTCAAAGAGTTGCAGAAAGGTAAGCAAGTTTAAGCTTTCGGGGCTCCGCTTGCATAAGCCCTTCTAACGTCCCTAGAAACGCATCGACATGAACATGTTTTTGTAAGATTTGAAAAAGTAAGAGATTTTTAACCACATTGAGCTGAGACTTTCTTTCTCCTTGGTCAAATGTCTCCTGATATCTGGCACTGAGTAGCTACAGCCATTTGGGGGATTTAGCCAGAAGAAACCTAAGATTAGAAGTGTAGTAGGTTAGGTTAGTGGGGCATTTTCATTGGTTCACTGTTTCACCCATGTCTATAAAAGTTATTGCCCCATGACCTGGTAGAGGAAGGAATGGCTTCCAGGATTACTCCACGGTGCTGATTCGTGACAGTATGACAAAGGAGCAAGACTCAGCATCACATCATGTTATGAAGATGTCTTGTAGCAATGGGTACTGGAAGTATTACATATAGTGTGTCTACACACACACACACACACACACACACTATTCAGTATATAGTAAAGGAGAAACAACTTGTAAGTACAGACTTCTGTGTTCATTGATGCATAGTCAAAACAAGATAAATATTCTCAGTAATATAGACAGAAAACACAGTATTTTCCCTTTTATAAGAATCATATAAGATTTAAATTATCAGAATTCCTTTATTTACATATGTAGTATCCACTTTTTAAAAATAAAACACCTGATGTGATTTTTTTCTCATCCTAAATAATTATCTTTGTGTTTAATATAATGTTGAACATTTAATATTCTTTCTCTTAAAACACATTTTAAAATTGTTAAAGGTTTGTCAGGGACTGGATTTGCCCCTTTTCTCACTAGAGATCAGTTAGTGCATGGAAGGCATATTAATTTCTTGTCCTCATTCATTATTGTTAATACATAAGAGGATAAATTGAACCTTTTTAGGGGATGGCTCATATGAGTAAATTTATTATCTTTCAACAGTATACAACATGTACCATTATGGTCAATATTGGCTTAATTTTTGCAAAGAAAGATTGATTTCCCTCATTATGAAGAATGTCATCTTTGAGTTGAAAGAGACCATTGCCTCTGGTCTTTCTGCTCCAGAGAAAAGGAGACAATTCTGTGTCATACAAATATGATCAGAATTTGATAGAGGACTATTTTTAGAGGTTTTGTATACTTAATGCCATTCCAATCTTAACACAAACCCTGCAAGGTAAACATCATTGAACACTTTTTTTTTTTTTTTTTTAATGAAAACAAGTTCAAAGACTTCGTGCACCTACTACAAATTAATAGCAAAGTTCGTATTTGGACCCAGGCCATCCTGACTTCAAGTTTGTATGTTATTCCACGCTTCTGTAACAAGTTTGCCAGTCATTTAAACTCACTGGCCTCCGCTTCCTCATCTGGACAAATACGATATTCGACCAGAAGATCTTACAGTTTCCAAAGCCTGTGACTCTATGAACCCAAGTTAAGCAAACTTTATAAACTCCGTTGTTAGCTGATTTCCATGTCACATAACAGGAAATTTGTCTCGATTTCCTTGTTCCTAATCTAAATTTGGTAATAATTGAAATCCATCTCCTCTGGGTCTGTCCTTTGCAGAGGTGTAGAACAGCTAGTTTGTCACAACCTTGGCTAGTAGTTCTCTGTTCTGATGAGAGAAGTGGAGGTCGTAGGAAGGAACAAGGACAGCTCTTGGAGCAAATGTCCTGTAAGGAACCTGGACACGTGAAAGCTTCATCTCACCTGACATATTTAAACAAAATACTTAACCTGAGGAAGCACTAAGGAATAAAATAATGGTTTATTTTCCTTATCTCTTGTGTAATAAAAGGTATGAATGTTTAATGACATCTGGAAAGATTCAAGCAATATACAAGTGATGACTACCTAAGTGGTACTTTTAAATGGCATGTGGGAAAAGACTGTGCATTTCTCTCCCTGGCTACATGTGAAATGTCAGTAAATGATTTTGCCTATCTGGAAACCTGGATCTGGAGCAGACAGTCCTCGGGTACTGGGTGCCAGGGTTAGGGGGCTTCCAGCGTAGGGAGGACTGGTTCTGTGATGTCTTAGCAGATGGGGGGATTTTTAGGCTTTAGCTCCAGCTCTGCTGTTGTCATTATCACATCGATTTCCAACTCTCTGTCTTCTGCCTTGCGGTGGGCTCTGCAATTGCTCTCACAGCAGTTCCTTTGTTAGAGATCTGCCCTCTTGACATCTCTGAATGAAGAAGTTGCAGCACAAAAAGAAGATTGGTGACAGACCCTGAAATTTCATTCCCTGTAGTAAGTCTTGAAACCTTATCTACATGTCATCTGGATAATCAGAGGTCCAGGGTGAGATCTGTCAGAGATTTCTGTTTTAAAAAAGAAATTCAGACACCATTGACAGGAGAATTGGGAAGCTTTTGTGGTCTTTTGCTGGCATTGCCCATTATTATGCGAGTGCCAGCCTGAGGCTGTGGCGACAGAGGAACCTCAGGGTGGCCTCTTAAGGACAGCAGCACAGGTGGGCAGACCCCTTCCCCTCCCTCCACAACAACAGAGGCCAAACAAAGAGGAACTCACCACCAATAGCAAAAAGAAGAGATGAGGTAAAAATAGAACCCCTCCACCTCAGTCAAAGCTAGTTTGTTAGAGAATATAATGAAACTCATGAATTACACAATCAGTGAGACAGACAGTGTCAAATGGGGTAACTACATTTTCCAAAAGAGCTGGAGAGTCATACATATAACCAAACCAATAAAATCCCCGAGCAAAAAATGTTGTCCCGTTCCTTATGGAATTTACAAAACCATGGAAATTAAAAAGATTACACATAGGGCAGCGCCTGTGGCTTAAAGGATTAGGGCGCCAGCCCCATATGCCGGAGTTGGCAGGTTCAAACCCAGCCCTGGGCAAAATCTGCAAAAAAAAAAGAAAGAAAGAAAAAGGTTACACATATAATTCTTGGCCCTGAAAAACTACTCAGGTCCTTGAAAAGTCTTGGTTCTTTTCTTCTTATTAAAACACAAAGTGCACTGGCCTTGGAGTCAAATCTTATCAAAGATGAAACTTATTAAACTCTTTGCCACATCACTCTGTGATTCTAAGCAAATCACCTTTGGAAGCTTCACAAGAAGAAGTAATGTCTGATAGGTAGTTAAGGCTCTGAGATGAATAGTTTGGGTTCAGATCCTGACTTTGCAACTCACAAAAACCTTTGCTCTGTATTTGTTTCCTCATTAATAAAATGGAATGAGTATAATAGTATGACAACATCATAAGGGTACGGAGGGTATCACTACAAAGCGATAGGAGAAACGTTCAATAATGCTACAGCTGTTGCTGCTGCTGTTATTATAATCATGTCAGTCAGGCTACATGAAGCCATGTAATAACCACCCCCAATATCTCAAACATTAGAACAAGAAATGTTTATTTCTTACTTATGCTATAGTTCCATTGTAGTGTCCGGTTGATAGAACAGCCACTATCTTGGAAGTTAATGATTTATATACCAGAGGGAAAAGAACTCGGAGGGTCTTGTGTCAACATGTAAGGACTCCAGTGCAGAGAAAATGCATATGACCCTTACTCACAACTCATTATCCAGAGCAGGTCACTTGATCCCATTAACATAAGGGGAACAAGACAGGAAAAAGAAGTACATGATTGTTACTTGCTGAACAATATTGATATCCAGAATTATTGTTTTATTATTATTTTTATTAATAGTAGCGACTATATATTTCAAGATACCAATGGTATGATTCCTAGGATGTGATTCATTCCTAATAAGAGAAAGACTTAAATCAAAAATCTGTTTTTCATTTTCATCAATATAATACGTAGTTGAGGACCAAATAACAACCATTGAACACGGGTAGCTAGTACTCTAGTGCCTTCACATGCTTCATACATGATTATAACAACTCCAAAAGGTTGTACTTTTAACCCAATTTTACACATGAAGAAGCAGTGCCTAGAGAAGTTCGTAATGTAGAATCAGATCTACCAGACTCTGTGTATATCATCGTCCTATTACACCCATTGCATATATGAAAGGATAATCCAATATAAGTGACCCAAACATTAGCTCCTTGTGATCCTATAAAATATCTCACCTACAGATGGACTGGCCTAAGAGAAAAGTAAGCCTTCACTCAGCAAGTTTGGGAAACCTTAGGTTACCTTCTTCATTTTCTGTTAGGGAACAGGAAGACGTTTTGTCTGGTTAGCATTACAGAAATCTGTACCGTCTATTTTGGGAAGACTATTCAAATTTTAAGTTTAGTAAAATTCTGTACTCATGACCCTGGTTTTCACATCCAAAGTGAAATTAAATTTGAATTCAGGTCCTCAGACATAAAAGGAAAGCACAGTATGTTAAAGAGCTTAATCTAGTGTTCCATGGTCCACTGGATACCGGCCATCCTCAGCTGTGGCTCCAGATGTAACTTCTACTTTACAGAACTGGCAGGCCTGGGAGGAATAACGGGATGGACTGACAAGGCGGGGGATACAGCAAAGACACAACCAACACACAGCACTTGAGGAGCAGTTGTTTAACAAAACGGATGTAATGTGAGAGGCTTGGAAACACTGATGACTTTATACTGGGCTAAAAAAGCAATAGGGAGAGCCAGCAATAACCTCCCGTGCACCACTCAAGATCTCAGGGCACTGTGGGAAGCAACGCATGAAGCAAGGATTGTGCTTTATGGAAAGAGCAAGCCCCACCTGGACTCTGCATTTCCAGCCAGAAAGGCATTCTTTGACCTCTCCTGTTTAGCCCTAGGAATGGAGCACTTGACAATGGAGGCTGTAAGTGAGCCAGAGTTTGCTGTAAATTATGGTGACTCTCTAGAACTCAGTCCTGGAGCTTACTAGGGAAAATAATCACGAATTCCAACCCGCTATATCTCTTTCCTTTGATCAATTTGGTAAAGATTTATTGGAATATAAAGGACAATAGCAAATGGATAAACAAACACAAATCTTTCACTTTTCATGTATCCTTCTGTGCAGACTTCCTGTCGCCCACCATTCATGGCCTTGTTGCCCTCCCTCTCCGGTCCACATACAGATTTTTGTAGTAACCTAAATGTACCCCAGTTGATCACTTCCATCTACAAAATACAAACAAATCATTCACCGGTGCTCAGGGCATGCTAGTCCCTGCTGTGAATAGTCAGGTGTATTATTTTGTTCTCATAATGGCCTTGGCAATGGGTACATTCCCCTTATTTTGCAGATGAGAATGTGGAATGCGCAGAATGATACATAACTTGCACAAAGTGCACAGCTACTATCTCACAGTGCACAATCCAAACTGAGGGCGTGCAGTTCCAAAGTCCCATTTTTTTACCTTAAATTATGCTTTTAAGTTTGGTGTCACTTTTATCTGAAACATTCTTTGGCCCTTTTATTCTTAGCTCTGACCTCATCTACTTAGGGAATTTGTTGTTGACCCCTGACCTTTACTTTTTCTTTGTTAATGTCCTTTTTTTTTAATTTCAGATTAATATGAGGGTACAAATGATTAAGTTACACTGTTTGCACTTCCTTGTCTAAAGCCCAAAGTCGACGGACATTGTAGTTGACCCTTCGCGGTTCTTCACATCATTACCAGGCTCCTGCATCCCAGCAGCCCAGGCGTAGCTCTGCTGTGCAGGGACCACACTGTGCTGTCACCTTTTTAATTTCCCATCCTCTTTGCTAGACAGAGCACTGTGACAGTCCTTGTTCATTTCTTCAACCTTATTACCAAGCCAGGTGTATGGTGCATAGTAGTTGTTAAGTAAATATTCGTGGAATTAATTAGTATGATAAATAGATAAAGAAAACATCAATAGGGAGATGGCCAAAATGGTAAGTGATTTGTGAAATTCTGTTAAAATGGATTTTAAATGAACGAGGCTCAGAATCCCAACTACCACACGCAAAAGTCAAATAAAGAATTCTGTTGCTGTGCAGGTGCCTCTCAAAGTGAGTACTGTCTATTTTTAACTATTGTACAGTGTTTTCCACCTTAATCCACAAAGTGTCAACTTGCTATGTCTCTTTCTCTAAACGGACAGCTACTCCTGGGATCTAAAGAATGCTCTCTTTCATTTTTACAGAAGGAAAGACTATCAACAAAACAAAAGCAGATGTTTGTGACTATATTATATTTGAGCAGAGGCCTTAGGAGACTTTTTTTTTTCTTTTCACAGATACTGAGTGATTCAAATCTCAGCATCCTTAAAGGAATTCTGATTTCAAGTTTTGAACTAAGAAACATCCTTTGTGTAGACTCTGATGACAGAAGTCGAGGTGATGGTTTTAGACAACATGACATTAAGTCAATAGTTTGTTTTGAAAATCATGCTGATGTCGATGCCTTCTTTATAGCAAGCAGGGGTCCAGGGTGGGTTGCCGTGGAAGGGCCTGTTCTCTACATGGCTGCTTCTTCAATGTCTCTTTCAGAAGTTTCTTCCTTTCACTTCCTACTGAGAGGGGGAAAGCCACGGTGCCCAGCAGTCCCAGGATAGAGGCTCCTTCTTGTTTTCATTATGCGTGAGCCTCTGGAAAGGGCATAGGCTTCAGCACCAAAGCCGTAGAACCCTGAGTTTCACTCCCAGCAGAGTGGTTTTCCAAAAGGCATTCCTTCTGTTCCGGCTCCTCTTCTACTCCTCCTGCCTCCTCTTCCTCACTCTTCAGCACATCTATTAAGCTTCTAGACATAATGTATTTTTTCTGTAAAATGAGAATCATGACATAGATTTCACAGGGTTGTTACCAAGACAAAAAACAATAAAAATAATGTAAAGTGCCTGGCAGCATGTGGCGCAGGCGCAAATCCAAAAGTCACTTTAATAATTAGCATCACCTTGAGAGGACAAAGGCAGGGTGGGCAATAGATTGAGACTGATTTTTGTTCTACTGTGGATGAATGTCATGTGGAATATCATTCCTAAATGAATCAGCAAGATACTGCCGAGAAAAATTCAACTTTTAATATGCTGAGCAGGCTGCAGGGCACTGCCTGAACTCTTCACACGTCTGTAGGAAAGACCAGGGAAGGCCGACTGTACTCAGGGGGACAGTAAGGGAACGTTACCTTCCTATCCCAGCTTAATCTCAAGAGTGTCCTTCTACTTCAAGGGAGTGCTTTTTCCTCTTTAATGGATTTAAGTGTTTATACCCTGCACAGGCAGAGTGGAGACTTGGTGAGGTGAGGGTGGCATTGGGACAGAGAAGAGCTGGGAGACAGACCAGGAGGGAGGCCTTCTGGGTTTCACCCTAACTCTTTAATTCCATGGCCTGGTTTTTCTAATGAAAGAACCAATTGCTTTATTGACTTTTTCCCCATGTTTTCTCTGTCCCATTTTCATATTTCTTTTTATTGTGTCGGAGCTTGAAAAATTGAAGCAGCAACTACGAATGCGAGGGAAGTGGTTTTTACAAATGGGACTCCCTGGGAAATTTACCATCTCAGATCTTAGACAGAAGCTGCCGGCCTCCCACACCCTCCGGGCCTTCCCCTCCGCTCGCCGTGTGGTCTGTGCTGGATGCCCTTGGGTCCCACCTGTCCTTGGGTCCCGGGCTCTGGAACCTTTTCAAAATTCTTTCACAATCCAGTTTGCCCCGTCCACATACCCGTCCGTGAAACATGATTCTTTCAGTCAGACTCATGTAAAAGGCCACAGGATCTTCCTTGTTGAGCCAGCAGAAAATCTAAAGCTAATCTACTCAGAAAAGCCTTGCTCAGGAGTGGACTTTTGCTACTTACTCCAAAAGGAAGCCTTTCTCCAGCTTGGCGGCTGAAGAAACCAACAGCTTTGTACACTAAACGCACACACACAACAACCACCGTGTTGTTGGAACACTAAACACACACACAACAACCACCGTGTCTGGAATGTTGCAGGAACAAATGATAGAATGTAAGAAGGAAGAGGAGAAGGAAGAGAGGGAGACAGGGAGAGAAATAAAGCTTTCTTGTCACCAACATCTTCCACATGATTCTCTTTCAGAACTTGCTCGCCTCCTCTTCCCATTTCTTAAGGGATTACATACCTCCTACAGTTCTTTTTTATTTCAGAATAAAAAATAAAGGGGGTACACATGTTTTGTTACATACTTTGTTTTGTGCCAGTTGATCCAAAGTTATATGCATAAGTTGTTCCCTTCACCCCAACAGTGTGCACTGTACCCAATAGGTGTGAATTAACCCATCTCCTCCTCCCCACTCCCACCAGCTGGATCTTCACTGGGACTTCCTTCTACATGTGCACTGAAGTTTGATCGGTTAGCTCCAATCTGGCATTGAGCACGTGTGCTTATTTCTTGTGATGTTTCGCTTTGAAGAATGGTTTCTGGCTCCCGTTGGGTTGTCCAAAAAGATCACCATTTTTATTTATGGTTGAATAGGACTCCATTGTACGCATATCCCACACTTAATTAATCCATTCATGTATTGGTGGGCACTTGGATTTTTTTCCACATCTTTGTGGTTGTGAATTGTGCTGCTATGAACATTCGAGCTTAGGTGTTCTTTTTTAATAAAATGACCTTTTTTTCCTTTTGGTACATACCCAGCAGTGGGATTGTTAGATCAAATGGTGGGTCTACTTCAAGTTCTTTGCGGTATCTCCCTACAATTTTCCATAGATTTCTGCTAGTTCCCAGCCCATCAACAGTGGATAGATATGAAGTCTCTTTCTCTCTGCACATCCTTGCCATCCTTGCCAGCACCTATTGTTTTCAGGCATTTTAATACTAGCCATTCTTGGAGTTAGGTGATATCTCACTGTTTTTTTTTTTTTGAGACAGAGCCTCAAGCTGTCACCCTGGATAGAGTGCTGTGCCATCACAGCTCACAGCAACCTCCAACTCCTGGGCTCAAGCAATTTTCCTGCCTCCGCCTCCCAAATAACTGGGACCACAGGCACCTGCCACAACGTCCAGCTATTTCTGGGTTGTAGATGTCATTCTTATTTGGCAGGCCCAGGTTGGATTCGAACCCACCAGCTCAGGTGTATGTGGTTGGCACCTTAGCTGCTTGAGCCACAGGTGCCAAGCCCTCACTGTAGTTTTGATTTGCATTCCCCTAATGGCTAGAGGCACTGAGCATTATTTTTAATTAGTTTGTTGGTCATTAGTATATCTTTATTTGAAAAGTTCTGTTATTGTCTTTTTCCCACTTTATAATGGAGCTGTTTGATTGTTTTTTGCTGATTTGCTTGAGTGCAGAGTTTCTTTTGTTTCACTAATTCCTCAAACCAACTCCTACCTTATTGTTACCTTATTCCACAAAACAAATTTCATTGTAGTCATGGATAACTCTATGGCTTTAAATTCAACCGGCACTTTTAATCCTCATCTTCCTTGACCTTTTACCTCCCGAGTTTTCTGTATGATGCTCAGTGGAGTCCTAGCTCTTCTGCTTCCCATCCTGAACTCTCTTCTTAGGACACTTCATCCAGGTATGCAGCCTTAATCAAATCAGGGCTGCATTTCTCCCATTTCCACATCAACAAAACTATGCCTTGCAGATGATAGTTCCACTGGGATGTATCGAAAGTACCTGGAACTCAATGTGAAATGCAAAGTTGCTGGGGTCTGGGACAGTCCAGGTCTCCGACCCTGGTTTATCTATAGTCCTGATGGGGACCACTGTGCTATCTTGTTTGGAAACAATTACCCTTTAGGTATCTCAGGGCTAATTGTCTCAGCAGAAGAGAGACAGCGACAGTCTTACAGGGACTGAGAGCATCTTAATAGTAGAGTGAAGCTTAGCAGTCTTCTTAGAGAGACGCCGGGCAGATGTCACATAAGCAGAAGAAGCAAGAGTCAGAGTAAGTGGGTCCGTGAAAGAATGAGCTCTCCCTGACTGCCTTCTCCTGCAGCTCCTAATAGATGTGATCCCAGGACTATTTGTACCACAGGTCTAGACTGTCAATCACTGATCTTCTTGTCTCGCGAGCTCTCGTGTTATAGAGAGCTGAATCCCTTCCCACGCCCTGATCACCAAGGTGTTCTATCACCGAGCTGTTACCAGTGTTTCTTATAATTACTGAGTGTTCCAGCTTAACTCTCGCTTTTCCTTTCCACATGCTATATGGTCTACCAAGGTTTATGTTCTCCTCTCACCTATAACCTCTTCCACTGACCCTGTCTCAGAGATAATATCAACAGATGCCAAAAAGTCTAGAAAACAAACAAACACAAAAACAAAACAAAACAAAAAAAACTCCTTTACTTTTCCTTTCCAAGCTCTGAAAAGTGTGCATCCTGAGTAATTTTCCAACACATCCCCACCTGAGCCTACACTATCATCATCCTTGTCCAAGTTATAATTATATAACTTGGCTGTGCTGCAAGAGAATCCTAACTGGTTTTCCCTCTTGCTCTCTCTAATCTCTTCTCCATTTTTCTGCAAGAAAAACATTTCTCAAGTTATTTTCTGAACATCCGTATGGATGGGTCATTCAAGTGCATCTTATTCATCACACCTCTGCTGCCTTTTGCCTAAGTAGACCAAGCTTCTCTGGAAGGCTGAAGTTACCTGCATGCATACTCCAATTAATTGACTCTTTTGGTAACCGTACTTCATGTCAGTTTGTTTAAAAATGGATCATACAATACATATGAAGTAAAATGTTACCCAGTCATTTATTACACACAGAAGTGTAAGGATTTTTTTCTTAAAATAGAAGTTTATATTTATAAACAACTTATACACTTTTTCTGCTCCTGAGGCTTATTTTTGGACTTTTCCAAAAATGATGCCAAATGAATTGAGGTACTTCTATAGTTATCACTTTACCTTCAAGTGATAAAAAAAAAATTTACTTTTTACATTTTAACCAGAAAATGCATATTAAATGCTAAAAATTAAATCTTTATTTTCAGCAGAAAGAGTCCAAAAACAAGGTAGATCAATCTTTTCTACAATCAATTTAACTGACACTTATCCTGAGTTCTTGGAATAGAATCTGAATCTGACTCGATTATTTATTGATCAGTTATGAACGTACTGAGTCTCATAGCACTATGATAGAGTTGCACAGGGATAGTGGTTCAAGAAAGAATGGTAAAGAATTAGGTAAGAAAGGAATGTGACATGGATTACATACACAATCTGGTTGGTGGAGAAAAATATATTACATAAGAGGTATTTACGTAATTATAGATACGTAGATAAATAGATACATATACATACACACACATACATACATACATAGATAAAAAAGGAACAGAAATAATTTAATGCTCAAGTGTATTATGTTAAAACAACATAGCATTGTATTTTCATAGATGGAGAAAATAGAGTTCAACAAAGGCTTTATAAAAGAGGTGAGACTTTAAGTGGTATTAAAAATTTTATATAAGCAGTTGAAGTTATCGTTGACAGAATTTTCTGATGGGCTTAACTATGAGTCATAATAAAAAGAAAGATTTTTTTTTTTTCTGGATCAACTAGAATAGAATTGCATTTATGGGGAGAAACAGGGAGGGAAATTGTTAGGAGTGGAGAGAAGCACAGAAATTCACTTTGAACCTAGTAAATCTGAGATGTTTATTAGGCATGGAGGATTTGATGTCAAGGAGAAGTTAGAGTGATGAAACTCTGCTTCAAGAATGAGAGGTCTGAACGGAGGGTGTAAATTTGTGAGTCATCAACAATGTTAGTTTTGGATCAATGAGACTGGATGAGATCACCAACAGAGGAGAACCAATAAAGAGAAGAAGACAGTCAAAGACTAAACCAAAAGTAACTCAAACACTTTTAACTGAGAAAACGAAGAGAAACCAAAACGAGAAATAGTGATCGATGAGGCTGGAAAAAAAATTAGGAGAATGAAGTGTGCTAGCAGCTTATTTAAAAGAGAATTTCAGGGAGGAGAACATGAACATTTTTGTTAGATGCTATTGATGGATCTAGTAAGATGAGTATTATGAAATGGCCATTGGATCTAGCTATACTGGGAGGCCATTGGGGACCTTGATCAAAAGAACGTCATTAGCTTGAGTAGGAACAATGTCTGCCTGGATGGTGTGTGAGAGAGAAATCAGAGACAGAGCAAATATAAACCTTTGCATATGTTTTGCTATAAGGAAAAAAGGAGAAGGGGAGAGGTAGTCAGGGGAGGATATAGAAGCAAAGAGTTATGTCTTCACTTATTTAAAAAAGCGATGGAATTATGAAGTAATGAGGAAAAGATCATGATGCAAAAAGAAAGGAGAACTAGATTCATATCATTGCATAGGTAACAACAACTTAGCTCTGACTATACCTCTGCACATTTTGGAACAAGTTCATAGCAGCCATATTTCTATGGCATCTTGAACAAACTTAAAAGACAACAGGGAAACCTGCTCTCTCCCCCCTTCATTAGGAGAAAATTAAAGCACTGATTCCTATCTTAGAAAGGAGTAGATAAAAAACATTGAGAATTGGAAGAAAGACTTGTCCTGAATTGAAATATTTATCCAAGTGGCCCTGAAGTAAATTAAAATAACCTTCTTATGCTTATTAAGTTTACGTGATGATAAAGTATAAAATCTTTCTCACTGTTTTCCTGCTGCCACCCAAGTCCACTTCATTTCTGCTAGGGGAACAGAAATCCAGGATGCAATTAAGGAACATTCAGCTATTTTGCTCGTCCAATGGTGCTTTGTGACATTTAGCTCTCTGCCCTGCCAGTCAATTTTTCTAGGTTCCTTTTGAGGCAGCTATACTGACCCTTATGTTTAGCCATTTCATAGTTAAATAGTCTCTAAAACTGTATAATGCTAATAATAAGTGTTAAATCCCTGGTTTAACTTAATCTATATTCTGTGACTTACGCTGTGCCATGAACCCTAAGGTAAGGACAGTATAAAGTGTGCCACTTCTAAATAAAGGAAAGCTATTGATCAACCAAGACTCTTTAAAACTAATATAGCCCAAGAATGATGCTGCTTAGACCATCTAAAAGCACCATTTTAAAATAATTGATTGCTTTCCCCTAATTCCCCCTCCTGGGCACAGTTCTGGCCATGTTCCTGACTCTATCCCAGGTTCACACTTTCGTATGGCTGCTGACCTTTCCAGAATGGTTTCCTCACTTCCTCTTCCAGCCCTGATGCAAGCTTGGTCCCGGATCATTGAACCACTTACTGACCTGCTTTCCTAAGTGCTCTTCTGCTGAGCTTTAGCTCTTTTGTACCTGGATCTGTTTAAACCCTTTAAAATACTAATAGATTCCATTTCAATGGTACCCGCTATATGCTAATTTATTTTAAAAAATATTAACTATATCTTTACAAACACTGGCCAGGTAAACATCATCATCATGAGATGATAAGTGAGAAAGATCAGTCTATGAGAAATTGAGTAACTTTTGAAAAATATGGAAAATTCAGTATTCAAAAATACCTCAAATACCAAAGTTTTAATCACACCAGCCTGACTTGCTGCAGAATTCTTTAGTTTATATTTGAGTGAACCCATCAAGGATTGCTCTTGGTTATTTGAAGTCAGTTCTTCACCACTTGACTTAGCCTAGTGGCAGCCGCTCTAGGGAGACGTCCTGTGAAGCTGAGCCATGCTCATATGTTGTACCTGGCAGTTCTGTGTTATAAGGAAAGAGAATACAATGAACCTCCACAAACTTCAGGGTAAGGGCATAACGCCTCGTGTGGAGTAGAGGAAGAAAGAAGAATTTCAGCTTAGGAAGCAGCATGTAGGTCTGAATCTCAGCTGTAAAATCTATGCCTCAGTTTCCTCATTTACAAAATGAGAGTAACATTAATAAGTAGCACATTAAAGTATTGTGAGGGTTAAATAAGTTAATCATACAGTATTTGAAACAGTACCTGGCTCATATACAGGGATTTATTATTGCTGTTACTATTACCACTACTGAGCCACTCCCTTCCCCATCTTGGCTGTGAGGTTACACTGGATTCCGTCCATCTCCCAGGGATTTTGGCAGATCTCAGACCTCTATTCATGACCTTCCTCTTCACTACTATTGAAACAAGAGGGGGTTTTCTGGTCAGGCAGAGTCTTAACTGAATCAAACTCATATGTTGTGCCATTTCTCTGGCAAGACAATTGTATAATGACATTGTCATTTAGAGGGAAAAGAAACAAATTCCCTAACATTGCCCCTTTTGTCCTACTTCCAGCAACACTGTTTCCTCAGCTTTTATTTTTTTATAGCAGTTACACTCATTCTGTGTTCTTGCTTAGTCAGATTTTAACATTTAAGTTGAATTTCTCGACTCTTCCAGGACCCCTGTTCATCAGACTCTATTAACTTCTCATAATCATGACATTGCATTTTCTCTAACTGGTTCCCAATTTGCTTATATTGTTTTCCAAATGAGGCAAACAAGATTCTGAAAGTAGAATTTCTCTATTATTATAGGGGAGCTGCCAGCTTCCTGGTCCATAGCCTAATGGATCTATACCCGCATCTCATAATCGGGGCCTTTTCAGACTCGATGTTCTATGTCTAACTGATTTTAATATCATCCCATAAACTATGCATACTCCTGGTGCAAAGTTCTTTTGACAATGTCACTTTCTTCACTTTCTTCTTCCTCTTGACTGTCGACCCGCCAAATGTGCAAGTTTGCCTTTTTACAAATGGAACCTCATTTCGTCATTTTCTGCTCCTACTTAAAGTGACATCTGATGGAGAAAGTAATAAGTTGCTCTTAATGCTTTAGTAGGTTACCTCCTTGCATCAAGTCAAGCTCTCCAAAGGTTAGAAGAGTTTTCAAATATATATATTTAAAAAAAAAAAATTGGTGCCATGTTTTATAAAATGACCTGACTCTTTTAAATGCATGTTGCAAATCTGGTCCAATTATAGAAACAGGTGCCTCATGCCATTCACTTACCAGTTTGTTTTACCAGGTACCCAGTTTGATAAGCATCCACAGGATGACTGATTTATATTTTGTACATGAAGAAGAACTTGCCCTGCATAACTATGGACATCTTGTTACATCCCATTCCCAAATCTGTCAACTATCTAAGGGCAGCCAGAGTGCAAAATAATATTTTACTTGTTCATAGCAACAAGGCCCATGAGTATAAATAGCTATTTTTTTCTAAGTGTTTATATGGTAAGAGGGCACACCATATCCATACTCTTGGAAATCAAGAAGTATATGGTGCTTTCATTTTCCCTATTCCTAATCAGTAAGATTCTAGATGCTTGGTTACTATACTGACAAAATATTCTGTGGAAGAAAAAATAAAGAAACCCAACAAAAGTTGAGCCCTGGTGGATTTGTCTGTTAATATAATCTGAATGTTTCAGAGACACTTTCATTATGCATCAAGGTGAAGTCTCATGATTTGGAAACCAATACACTGTCAATTGAAGTTTCTAAGACAGTTTTCTTAAGAAATGAAAAAGGATTTACAACAAGTATATCCCATTCTTCAGTTCCCTCACTGTGAAGGTATTTTTCTCCTAATATTTGCAATGAATGGAGTGGATGTTGCCGTTTAACAGTGCTGGGTACTGAGAAGCATCACAGGGGACCGGGAACTCACCCCAAAATGATCTTGGTGATTTATTTCAATCAGAAATGTGTTTCAATGAAAAATAGAACGAAAGTACTGTCTATGGTCCAGTGTTTTTATACAGAAATTGAGAATACAACTCACAGAAGGGGAAGGTAATCAGTACACAACTCAGAGAAAGGGGTTGATAATCAGTATACAACTCAGAGAGGGGGATGACGATCAGTATACAACTGATCAGAGAAGGATATGATAATCTCAGAGAACATGATAACCTCAGAGAACGACATGATAATCTGGCCCACGGACAGCCAGAGGACTGTCATTCCACCACATACCCAGGAAAGGACCCTGATTCTGCTCAGTCTGTTAAGAAGAGGAAATCAGGTTTAAGCTCCCAGAGACCTGGTTTTTGTTAAATTTACTTTAAAGAAAAAAAGCAATTTCATGATGGTTAGAGTCAACTGTAGAGTCTCTTGCTTCTTCATATTCTTGTCTCTTTTAGTCTCCTACAACTAATTTTCCCTTTTCCAAAATCCTTCCTTCTTTCTTTTGTAATGATTGTTTATATTTTCTGTGCCTGATCCCCTATCCTGTCCTTCAGTTCCTCTGAACATGCCTACATTGGGCTCACATAGATCCACAGAAACACACATAGCTTTAGGTTACAGGAAATAGATTGGAAGAAATTATTCTTTATTTATTTATTTTAAGATCTAGAAGTGTAAGTTTATTTTTTATTTGAGAGATAAGCGAGCAGAAAATAGGAAGTAAGAGAATGGAAGATGGGGGGGGGTAGCAAAAAAAAAAACAAACCCAGAAGAAAATAAGAATCAAATTAAGATTGAATTAAAAAAAGACATTGAACTGCACATGTAATGAAACTGTGAAAAGTGAAAAGCAAGACAAACAAGGAATATTGGGGGTTACATAAGTGAAACTGCTCAAAACAAAATTGCATGTGAAAAATAATTATAATTTTATAATAATCTTTTATAACACAGACATAAAAAGACATGAAAAAAGATAATCCATTTTTACCACTCCTGGGAAAGATGACTCAGCTAGCAGATTGCCAGAAGCATTTCGATCTACCTTCTTCTGACAATTAGAAGAACTTCCTCAGCTAATGCTGTGTAATAAATTTCTGATTGTGCCTTTCATTAAGGCATTGCTGGCCTTAGTACCATAAATTTTATTTGTAATCCAGTAGCTATAGGTACGTGTGTGATTGAGTGAATGAGGGGTAAGAGGAGGAGTGTAAGCTCCAGTATCCTCATTGTCTTTACATTCCTGGCAGAGAGTAAACACTTCTAAATATGTGTTGAAAGAACGAATCAGTCAATCAATTCATATAGGAATACACTTTGCAATTCAAGCAAAAATCTCTAAGGGTTAAGTGTCCATAAGCTGCTGACCCTGAACTACAAGTCCATCTCTTACCTAAAGAGCAAGTAAAATACTCACAGTTGTGCCTAGAGACCACTGCATCCCTCTAACTTCATCACTGTCCCGTTGCTGCACCTAGTGTCCATTCCTAGTGACTGGCACTCGGTCATAGGTAGGCTTCAGAGATAGCTCATGGATTCAGGATCATTATTTTATATGTGCTCTCAAACTAGCATTGATTATTTCCTAAAATCTTCACTTATGAATATTTTCTTTGCCCAAATGAGTTTAGATCATCTTTGCTCAACTTACCAATGTCATCTATTTTACTTATTTACTTTCCTTTCTATTGCTTATTGTGTTCACAGACAAAAGGAATCAAATTACCTGCCTGTACAACCAAGTAAGCATAAGCCTAAAAATATATATTCTGATGCTTTTATTTAAGCCTAGCTCCTTACACTCGTGTCAGTTTCCAGACTTTTCCCTTACCTTCTCTCCACTGGAAATGTCCCCATTCTTTACCTCTGTGTAGATTCTACAGTCACCAAAATCTATATTTGTAAGCCTGCCTTTAAGCATGTTTTGCCTGTCCACTTATTTGACACGTAGAAGATATTTCATCATATCAGTCATTTATTATATGAAATGATTGCAAGTTCTACTTGTGCAAAGTCCATGGCATGTATCAATTGTAACCTGTGCATTGATCATGGTCCACTGTGAAATGATCACTCAAGTGTTTGTTGATTGACTGACTGATCCTTTTGATCTTATGTCTTCTATAATGCCACTTTTTCATAACACAGACCAGTAGTTGATTTTACATTTGGCACTAATTCAGATCACAATGCCTAAAGGTTTAATTACTCAATTTAACCTTTTAGGCCGCTTGAGATAATTTTCAGCTGCAAGTATTTCAAATCCAATAAATAATAATGTAATTATTTTATTTATTTTCTTCTTTCTCATAATAGGAAGCCTGTAACAGGCATTTACTTGTTTTCTTCCATTAGCTCAACAATGCCAGGACCAGAATTTCTAAAAGTATCTTGATATTTCTTTAACAGGTATAAGATGGCTGCTAAAACTATCCAGCATCAAGCTTATGTTCAAGGGACAAGAACAAGAAAAAGGAAGGGTAGAAGGAGTAATTCATTCAATCCCTATACAAGAAGCGGAGAAGCACTTGTAATGCCTCACACACTTCTGTAGGAAAGGTGAGCAAGTAGGAATGAGGTTGGTGAGACCCTGGATTAATAAATTAACAACACCAGCCACAAACTCCCTCCTGAAAACTCTCTGTGTACCATCTTTTCTCTACCCATAAACTAGGTATAAGATTACCAGCAAATTATGTCACAGCAAGTTGAGGCTGTGAAATGTTTAGGATCCAGGTAAAGCAGCATCTCATTCCTTATCTAGAAAGCTTGGAGAATGAAATCTCAGAAAAATGAAATGTAAGCTAACACTCAGTTAAGCCAAGAGGGGACGGCAAGCAAACAGTTTGTTGAGCACATACTATGTACAAGGAGAAGGAAAAGGAGCCTGAAGTTTAATGTTATCCTCTATTCTTCTAGTCTCAAGCCTAAAAAAGAATATTATCAAAGAGACAGATAACTTCCTGTTCTTGCTTATGGTAAGCAAAAACTGAATTCATATTTAATGGGAAACAGAACTGAATTATTTTAGAGAATAATGTGAAATGTTCAGGAAATAAAGTCCTACCTAAGCCATTTGAATTTGAGCTGCAGATCCCTTTCGTAGTAAAGTGACCACCTTTTGAACAAATACTAATTGTATTAACAAACTTTAAATGCTTGCATGATAAATACATATTAGTGGCTAGTTAAATATTCATTTTAAAATTATTTTAGGAGTATTGGTGGAATACATTCAAAAGCATATTTAAGTACATATAATCTATTTTAAACTTTGACAAAAGTGTCAACAAAAGCTAGATTGAAATGTATGTTTTTATTACTTTGAATTATTAGTCAAAATAAGAACTTGCATAAATTAAAACTACATAAGGAAATAGTTCTTAGTCATTTTAAATGCCTGGCTCACACCTATACTCTTAGCACTCTGGAAGGCCAACACAGTTTGAGATCAGCCTGAGCAAGAGTGAGACCCTGTCTAAATTAAAAATAGAAAAATTACTTGGGCCTGTGGTGCATTCCATTCAGGAGGCTAGTTTGAGCCCAGGAGTTTGAGGTTGCTCTGAACCTGGCTGACTCCACAGCACTCTAGCCTACAGCAACAAGAGTGAGACTGTCTCAAAAAATAAAATAAAATAAAAGAATAATAAACACAAAAGAGAGAAAAGTGACTGTGAAAATTATCTGTCATTTTTAGATATTGATTAAGCATTTTCTGTACCAATGTATCTTGATAACTATATATACAATTCTATATTTTAAAAGTAAAATTAAAAATTACAATTTATATATTTCACTAATTCACAGAAACATTATTTTTGTAAATTCCTGTGATATAGACAAAATTTTGCTATAACAGATCGATTTGAGAAGTTTCAGGCTTTAATAAATAATTATTGTAAGTTTGTGTTTTGTGTTTTTATTTAAAATGACAGTCCTTCATTAGGAAAAGTCAGAAATTAATAGCTTTTGTACTGAAATTATTATAAAAATTATAATAAATTACTTTGGATTTTAACAAATTATTGATTTTATTTTATACAGAGTGTCTAATTTTAGTCTGTGTATGAAAACAGGTTGAGGATTTGGAGCCAAAATTAAAATGATTAAACAGCAGTTTATAGTCTAGATGAACCACTAGGTGGCAATGTTGTCACAATGAAACTGCGGCATTCAGCTACTTCCCATGTTAGAAATAAGAACCTTCTTTGAAGGCTCTTAAGACCTCACTATGTATGCTTTCACTTTTCCAATGTGATTAAAATATATCTGTAATAAACACAAAATAGAGAGATTAAAATTCATCGTCAACATCTGCTATTCACTATGAGGTGTGAACCATGGTAACTTTTTAAGGAAGTGTTCTCTGAATTCTAGAGCTTAAAAACTATTTGCATAAAGTAGCTATCATGAATAGTCTATTTTTCTTTGTTCGAAATCTTTATGGCTTTTTTTAATGTACCGACGCTCTATATAAGTAGTTTTTACAATCCTTTCTGCAAAAGACTGCCTGAAGTTTAATACGATGCTTAATATTCACAGATTCTTTTCAATGATAAAATAATTCTAAAATATTATTTAATTTGCTGTTAAAATAAAGGATCAAAAATGGATGGATGGACCTCCACAAACATCAGATTATATGTTTGTGTATTTGTGAGGAAACAAGAAAATGGGAATATAGGGGAAAGGAGAAAAGCTCTTAGAGAAAGGAAATACAGTTATTGATAATTCAAAAAAATATTGAAAATGGCAGGTAAAGGTTTCAGAAAGAGAAATGAAGATAGAATATGATTCTTACAGGACAGTCGGACACTATAGCAGGTTTATCTGTTATTGAGATGGAGATAAACTTGCCTCTGCTTATTCTGGGCTCAGGTTATTTACGCACATGTGGAGGTGAAGAGGAAGGTTTGCTGGCCGCTCTGAACACACAGCAAGTTCACCTGCTGATAGAGGACAACACATTTTAGCTCTTTGCCCAAGGCTGCAGTTTAGTTCAATGGGTAGGGACACACTTTCTGAGCTACTGTGCTTGCCTTGATATTCTGGCCCACTGGGCAATTTATTAAACCTCTAAATCTTGATTTTCTTATCTGGAATTGGGATAATATGATATTCATTTGAGTTGATTTGAGAACAAAATTAGAAAATCCACGTAATGCACAAAGCCTGACACATATGAGGCCTTAGTTGCAGCGGTGGCCTTAGTGGCTATCTGGGGTTGTTGTTATTAACACAGCCCAGGAACTGTAGAGATGGACCCGCTTCCCTCCTGGCAGGCTGCCTGCAGACAGCAGCAGCCGGATTGAAAACATTGTCTTGCACGGGGTGTGAACCTGTAGTTCACGGGCCTTAAGAAGTTTGGTCTTCAAGTCCATCTTTAGTTCTCTAGGGAATCTCAAGCAACTGCAGAACCCTCAGAAAATGATATAATCCCTCTGAATGTTGATTTTTCTCACCCACAAAAGATAAGTGAAAACAGTTAATCTCACCTCGAAGGAGATTTTGTGAGGACATCATTTACCCCTATTACTATAATAAATGTAAAAAGATAAGTTCAATATATATTAGTTATTGTGGCTACTGTTATGACCAGTACTACCACCACAGATGATATATTTATGATTCCTCTGATTGTGAGTTTTTCCACTCTCTATTCACTTCCACATGGAAATGCTTTTAAGGACCCCACTAATGTGCGTCTATGCTGACCTCTCCACTACTCCTGGGGAAAAATGATTGATCAATACCAAAAAAGTTAAAATAATCACAATACCGGCCAAAGGGGGTGAAACATGAAAAATCAGATTTAAAATGTAAAAATATTGTAAATTCTAAGTCAGGATACAACACTGTAATTTACTGACCCACTATTCAAATAGCAAATCCTCTCTTTCTAAATCCTGTTTGCCAAATTGAAGAAGAATATAAACTGTATTCTTTAAAACCTACATGCCCACATTATAATATTAAACATGCCTAATTATAAATCTTCCCCCTCTTCATTAAACTAAAAATGGCATGATTTAAAAGACTGAATTCATACTTGCAGCCTTGATCTTAACATCTGCATATTCTTAAAAACGAACAAATGAATGAGTGAAAAAAAATTCAAATATTGTGTCAATCAAATCATCCATTCTTAAAAATGTCTTTCTGGCATTTGTAACCAAAATCACTTCTCACAGCATCACTATAACCTATGGGCCTTCAAGTTCTGACGTTTTGAGACTGTGTAAATGGATTAAGGAAAAGCCAGTTAGATTCCTACTTATTTGTGCTTTTTCACCATTCCCCAGAAGACACCCCCCCCCCCGAGGGTCTTATTCTTTTGACCTTCAGGACTAGCTATCTAATACCAATTTGTCCCATGTGAATTGAAAGAAGCATTGGGGCAATTTCGAATGTGTATTTTATCAGTTATTGTTAACATCTGCTGTTCTAAGTTGTATATTTGAATTAAATGTTTCACTTCATTTTTGAGTCTAACAGGGATTTATCATACGTAGTACAATACAATTTCCATTTAAATAAATAATAAGTGGTATAAAAATTTTAATATCTTCCCTTAGAAAAGCAAATTTAAATTATTATGCACAATGTGAAATTTAAGAACACTAATTGGTCTGCCGTGCTGTGGGCACCACCTCCGCCAGCCTTCTGATACTCCTAATGCCAAAGTCACCCTGTAAGCCAGATAGGACGACACATAAGCAAACCAAGGCTCAGAGAGGTTAAATAACTTCATCGTCACACAGCTAATTAAAGTGGGAGCTGGAATTTAAATCCACATATTTCTGAGTTCAAAACCTATACTTTTCTCATCTTTTCATTTATCACTAGAAGTGTTTGCTCAAAGTAATGATTTCTCCATAGGAAAATAATTAAAGTGCCTGAAGTTAAGTATGTTCAGCATGCCAAGTATGGGTGGTATAGCAAATTTAGGCAAACAAAAAACAATTTCTGGGGGGAAATAAGAGATTTAGCTGACCTACTAAGTGTAACAGTAACTCACATTTGCAAAGGTCATCATACGAATAAGTGACGTCAGTTCATTTAACCGATATTCATTGGACATGTACTACATGGCAGGCCCCAAGTGAGTTATCTGCAGAAAACAAAAATGGAAACCAGTGCAATGGTTACAGACGAGTAAGAAACCACAGCTCGTAAACCTGTAAAAACAATGTTCACAGGTATTCTGGTCTCCGTAAGAATGAACACGTGCGTCTTGCTACTTCACATCAACAAGAATAGAAAATAACTAAATCCAGCGAACAAAGGCTTGAACAATAAGATAAAAATAAAATAATGCCACCAGAGGAGAAAATTAATCAAAGTGAATGAGGTAGAGTGTATTATTTTGACTCCAACTCCCACAGCATGTGTGAAAGCAGCCTAAATATTCCCCCTTCATATGCATTCTCTATTCTTCTCCATCTCTTATCAGCTTCATCGGTCAGGAAAGTAAGTGGTTGTTGTATCAATATATTTCTTCTATTAAGACCATCTGCCAGCTCAATTACTCCGATACATTCTCACAGTATGGGATTTCTCAAAGGAGTAATTCTATTTCAACACTACAGAAATTGTCTAAGTGTCCTGTGAAACTGAGAGGATAGAAGTATTCAGAATGACAATCATTTGTTTCTATCGTAAAGATAATCCAAACATAGCGTCATCTCCTCCCCGTTGCCTTTTTCTTTTTTTCTAGACTTCAGAACCTTATTTTGATTTTGACACCTTAAAACCACATATAGTGGTTTTGTCCATTTCATTTTAATGAGATAATAAATTCGCTTTGAGAAAATTTAAAGAGGCACCACAATGTACAGAGCCTTTAAAGGCAGTGTTATTTACTGAGATAAATAGTGGTAGAAAACAAAAACAAAACTTCTGTTTCTGTCTCTTTTATCTCCACGACCTCTACTCCACATGCCTATGTTTCCTCATCTCAAACAGGGCAAAATTAATTGCAGGAATTGTGGTTGAGATGCCGATGCCAAAGGAAATTCTATTCTGAATTATACTGGATAATTTTGTCCATATACAAGAAAAAAAAAAGAAAAGAAAAGTTAAAAAAATTCAAAGTCTACTATTAAAAAAAAATACCTGTGACAGTAATTTGTGACAGAGATAGAAATAAACTGCAAAACATACAGTTTTATAACACAAAGGGGAGACTGAGTGGAAATTCTCATGTAAAAGAATGAACGATATAGACATTAGTCGTTGTTTTAGGAAGGAAAAAATGTACTTAAAATGTAGCATAAGGTATTTAATTTAAATGCAGAATTATTTTTGCATGCACAAAACCTTAGTAAATATTACTGTTGAAATTATGAAATTCTTCTCTCAAAGTCTCTATAATTGTTCTTGAAATCAATACTGGATCAACTCAGGTCTGTTTCAGAAAGCATAGTTTTCTTTTGCTCTTCTTCAGGAAAATCCAACCTGTCCTGTATATTTAAGTGTTATCAAGTGGTCTGATCTTTTCTTTTTAAACCTGGTATTTTAGTGAAAGAAAAAAAATGAGTTTAATGAGAATCTGAGATCAGCAATCCTGACTGCTCATTCCAGACTTTAGCTTAGAATTCAGTGAATGCTTTTTTTAGGAATAGTTTTCAGAGCAGTTCCGCAGGGAAGTAGGTCGTAAAAGCAGGTGACCTCGGTGCTCTCTCCCACAGCTGAGGGTCCGTTAGTTTACATCATTGAGCTGTTGGTGTATTCAAAGCCCTCTGTCTGGTAATTTGCGTTTCCTCCTGGGATGATGTTCTCTCTGGGCAAAGGTGAAAAAAATTCAATCCGAGTCAAGACTCAATTATTTACCTCTTGTTTTTTCTTTTTAATTTTTATTAAATCATAGCTCTGTTCATTAGTGCAATCATGGGGCTCAATGTGTTGACTTCATATACAGTCTGAAATATTTTCATCAAACTGTTTAACATAAACTTCATGGCATTTTCTTAATCACTGTATGAAGACATTTGTATTCTGCATTTAGTAAGTTTCACCTGTACCCTTCTAAAATTATTTACCTCTTGAATTCTCTCCCGTCTCCACTTTATACTCAGAAGCAAAGAACATCTTGCACATAGTCCACTGAGCAAACTTCCCCCGTTTCATGCTTGGATAAGAAAGTTGCTGGGAAGAGAGGTCAAAATTCTGCTCTTTTTTTATCTTTTTAAAATTCAAGTTTCCAAAGTGAATTTATGTAGTCAATATTTATTTTTTTGAGGGTCAACTCTGACTGCAAAGGTTGTTGGGGTCATGTTGCTGTATGCTGGGCAAAGGTCCAACGGCTGTTAGTACAACCTGACTTCATGGTCTGGGAAAAGAGCATGAATTTCAGGGGTTTAAAAGCTGCCTTCCTGCCTTTGCTTTAATGGCTGGTCTCTGTTTTATCAGGGAATACAGTACACGGTCCATTTTCTGAGGTGATTTCAGGAAATTCTCCCTGGACCTACATAAAAGAGTAAGTGTGCATGAATAGTATTTGTAAAAATTATGATAAATATGTAAATATTATAACAATTGCTCCTGTTTTATTAATAGGTAGGAATATAAAAATTAATAAAATCTTAAACTTGTGCATGTGACTTTAAGGACAGGGGTTCCACTCTATTCAGGATTCCTTGCAAGCAAGAGGAATGTTCCAGATGCCTGGAGCAGACTGTGCCTACCTAGAGCAGACTTGAGTGAGTTCAAGATCCCAGTGGTCCCAGATTTCTTCACCAAAGGCTGTGCGTTCAAACCATCATTATCAGGGTTTCTAATACGTTAATCCTAAAAACACCTCCCTGCTTCCTTAAGTAATTCCCATGTAAATTACTAAAACACGAAATCCTGTTTCTAAGTATCCTGGGCTTTATGAGCAAGGCAGCGCAGGGGAGGGCAATTGCTCCAGGAAGTCTCACCACTTCGGGCCTCCACGACTACTTTAAAAGTGAAGATGAATGTCTGTCCTACACATAACCCACCAGAAGCATCCCAGCATTAGCTCCCAAAGAAAATATTTGGGAGAACGCGCAAAACTGCTAATTCTCCCTTCCATCGTCACATGCATGTGGCCGTCTTAGTTCCTGAGATTAAGAAGAGCGAGCACAAAAAAGTCGAGACATCTGTCCATGGGGAAAAACGTATTAGGTGGCACTAGTACCGGTAACCGTGACGACCGTGGTGGCCTGTAAGACGTGTGCACTTGGCGTGTGCGGACGAATTCATCACTATAGATGGCAGGGCACGTGTGAATGCGTGCATGCCCCTACATATGTCCTGTGTAGGGACACGCATGTGCACATTTAAAATGAGGAGACAATCCCAGGACGTGAAACGCTTATCTCCTTTTGTCTTGGGGCAGAGCAGTTTTCCGTCCCTGCCTGTAGCACGATCTCATCAAAGGGTCCCCAGCACTGCACGGAAACATGCTAGCCATGCCTAAAGCTGGGTCGGAGGAGAGTGCTGAAGTAGAGGAGCGAAGCATAAATCATTTTAGAAAATGTTACATTAAATAGAAGAGACAGTGTGTGGCCGCAGTGGCTGGAACTAGAACCCTTACTGGTAGGGAGTGGCATTGAGACCATCAGGAGGAAGAAGGCTGAGACTCCCTTGGTCCCTCCGGTCACAGGCATGACACTTCCCATGGCACAATATTCATGAGTGACAGCACTCAGCATTGTTGGAGAAACCTTTATAAACTGGAGCTAAGCTCAGGGATTTCCCAGAACATTAAATACTTCTTTGAAAATGCTAAAGTAACAATAAGACACATACAGAACTCAGATGACAATAACCCACATCTTCAAATTTCGAGAGGCCTTTTACAGCAGAAGTTTTTGAGAACTTGGTAGAAAACAGATTTTTTTTTTTCCTCTTAGGCCGGCTGTGCTGCAAATTTTCTGAGTCTATTGGAATTTACTGCTCTTTTCACCCAAAATCACTGCAAATGCTGTGACATGTTTAAAAATGTTTCTGCCTCTCTCCTCTGTTGTAGCCTCAAATGAATTTTCTTTATAATTTGACCATGCGCCTCTGTAAAGTTCATTATCATCTTCCTCACTAGGGGATGTTGTTTTATTTTTCGTATGGGAAATATCCTTTTACAGGCCTTGAGTGAAATAACATAGATAGAGATTGGCTAATCTGTAGATTAAATTCTTTTGTATATGTGTGTATAGGGGACAAAACCATAAACCCCTAAATAAATAAATTTACTTTAACAAACAAATTTGGTTCAAAAAAATGTCTGAGCAAAGCAGAGGTTTAATTCAAATTGTAATGCTAAAGAGGCCATACAAATTTCTTTGAAGCTGGTTATAATTTCAAACATGGAGAGGGGCAGTGTTAATTATACAGAGATAATGCTTATAAATTAAGATTGCTCCAGACAGTGAGAGATGGGCACCTTATTGATAGTCAATCTTTCTCTGCCTTTAGCTGTGTAACCTGGGTAAGTTATGTCAGTTTCCTGGAAATTAACCAAGCATTCAGAATATGAACTCTTGTGCTAGACTTAAATCTTGGATACACCACTAACTGGTTGTGTAACCAAAGGCTCCCAGGTAGAGATGAGTGGACAGTTTACAAACCCTGAGCAAAAGGAATTGGTACTGTTAAGGAAGGGTTTTATTCTACCTAGTCTTTACCACCATTATATACTAAATAAAGAGCTATGGAGAATGTCTCCAGAGTTAAATTCAGGAGACAATAGTCCACTGCTTTTTCTCCTAAAAATCCCTCACTGTCAGAAATAAGAAAGAGTTAAAGATATTAACAGACTGGAAAATTTCATGTTATTCTTCTTGACATTATGTCACTTCTATCCTCAGTTCATCTGGTTTCAGCTCCTGGAAAAAAAATCCTATGATATACCTAAGAATCTCAAAGTCATGTCTATATAATTCCTTTTTAATATTATGATAAGAATGGAATATTTATCAATTTAAAAAACTCACCATAATGTTGAAAGACCAGCAAGGTTTCCTTCCGTCATCAAGTCCTAAGCTTGTCTCTTTTCTAAAGAGCAATAATGATCTTTTAAATGTTTTTAACTTCATAATTTTAAATTTGTGCTGTGAGAAAGAATAAGCGTGGAAGTTCCTTTCCAAAAAAAAAAAAAAAATGGAGTTACACAATGGGGACATTAGAAGAAGGAAAAGATAAATCACTTTTATTCTCCTAGTCCGACCCAAGTTTTCCAATCAGAGGTTGCCATCCATTTCCTGAGTGTTCTGCACTTTCATTAATGTGACAGAAAGCCTTAGCCTTGTTTGTACTTATCAGAAAAATAAATTCTTTTAGGATTACAGGCAGGCCCAGCTTAAAGCAGTCATTCAATCAAAAGGAAATGTTGCCTTTAAGTTTTAGTGCTTTGAAATGTTCTGTAAGAAGCCATAACCCACTTCACTAGACGAAAAAGAAGCAAATGAGACGTTGTGTGAGTGTGTGTGTACACGTGTGTGTGTACATACGTCTGGGTGCCCCTGTGTGTCCCAACGCAGCTTTTCTCTCCTTCTGTGTCATTAGCAGGAAGCAAGAAGTTGATACAGGTTATTTATATAAAAATCTCGCTGTCCTGTAACACTTGTATTTAATGAGGCTGGTTTACAGCTTAAAAAAGGAAATTTTTTTTCTAACAGCTCATATGAGGAAGTTATATAGCAAAATGAGGAAATAAGCATCCCAAAGGTGATTAGAGGAGAAAAAATCATTTTCAAACATACGTTTTCTGACCTTCTTCTTGCAGACTTACTTTAAAAGGCTAATAGCTTGCAGGTATTTAAAATGCAGATTACCAGATGAAATGGGGTGGCCAATGTATCCTATGTTAAACTTTGGAGGAAAAACCTAGCTGGGCTTTGCAGAGGGTTAGATGAATGTCTCATCCTCCAATATCAGTAAGACCATGCCTCAATAAATCACCTAAAGTGTTTTCAACAAGCAACGAAGCAAATATAGTAACAGAAGTACACATATATATTTAAATAATGATGTAGAAGGTTTTGAAGCGATAACTTCTAGATTGTATTTTATATTATATACTTATAAAGGGCAATGCACAATATGTGCACTGATAACTCAAAAGAGTTTATGTTAGTTCGAAATATATCATGTGTGTTCATCTAAGTGTTCTGGATACTCAAGTATTAAAACAGAAAGATAGGGTTTGGGATTTACTTAATTTCTCAAGTCAGCTTCTGGAAGTGTGACTATAATATGAGGTACAGGTGTTGTAAGACCATAAAAAAGGAAAGTCAATAATGCTTTCATTCAAATATGAGAAGAAAAGTATAAACCTATGTCATAAATGTGTTGAATTAGCTACCTATGTGAGCAGATACTTAGTTTGAATATAAGTTCTGTCTTTTCCTGACTGTGTATTTTGGGGAAATTGCCTAACTTCTCAGAGTCTTAGCTTTTCTCTATGTAAGTCGTCACCTTCTTTCAAAATTTAAATGGCAGTTATTAATAAGAATTATTGACCTAGCAGTTCTATATAATGTAGTCTATTCTATAAGGGATAGGTCTAAGATCCATAAATGTAATGGACTTTCCCAAGGTCACACAGCATTGTCAGCAGAGTTGGTACACAGTCTGTGTATTGTTACTAGATTCTTCTATAAGTCGTTGCCAATTTTAGTAGGCAGAAGCAGGCCTCTGGCCAAAGGAAGGGAGCCAAAATGATTGAGTTCTACATAGGAAGGAAACCAAGGCCTGTGGACACACCTTTAACTTGCACTGCAACCGGGTGACTGCTTCGTCAACCCGTGGTTTAGATCCAGGTTCTCCACCTTCACCTGGAAGGCTTGTTACAACATAGCTCACTGGGACCCACCACCAGAGTTTCCGATTCAGAGTTCTCAGGCCATGCTAAATCTGTTCAATGAGCATCTCACTTTGAGAAACTTTGGCCTTGACTGGCCATTGAGTCAAATAGTGATGATTTAGATGACACTGGCAATGCTAATATCATGGTATATTAACAACATCAAGCCAGCGTTATAACAGCAATGATGTTAGCATTACACTTTTAGAAGACTATGAATCACAGATGCAATACAAAAAACTTGGATCAAGAAGTTTCATGATCATATATGAAAAACAATATGGCCATGGAATATATGAAATCATCTCAAATCAAATTGAACATTGGAGAAAAGCATCAAGTCAGAGAGCATCAGGAGATCAAAAGTGAAGCTGTATGCAGGGCACAGTCCAGAACAGTTGTGCCAATACTGGGTAAAGCACAAAAAACCAAGAACATAGAAATAGTAATGGGACATGATTTCCAAGCTATGAAAGCACAGACGTGAGGAAGCAACACGCCCACGTGGTGGGGATATAGAAGACCACAGCAGCAGAAGCCACTTGTTCTGGAGCCCCATTATCTCCAGTTGCCATCTCCTTTCTGGCTTTCTTAGCCTAATAACCCACCCCCACTCACTACGGAGCTCCAAGTTTGTACTTCCCATGTGAACCCTATTACTTTACTTATCACCATTTAAGATCTTCATTGTCAACCCTACACTCTAACCCACAGTGTACAAGGAACCCACAGAGCATAAGTTCTTGACTAGGGAATGTCTCCTGCCCTCTGCTTAAAAAAAAACAAAAGAAGCATTAATTCTTTGGGGAATCTCTAAAGTTACATGCAGAAAATTATACTGAGGTGGGATATTGGCTTAGGACGCTCAATTATCTGTGAGAATTGACCACAGATAGTCTCTCTCTCTCCTTCTCTCTTCCCAGGGCTCCATAAAAATTCATTATGAACGCCAAAGGGAAGCAAGAAGAAAATCCAGAATAAAGTATTGGCAATGGATTTTGGAGGTAAGAACCTTTTCCAAAAAGACCCGAGGCTAGCTACATACCAGGATGGGATTTTAAGTGCTCTGAGCTTATTAGACTATTAGATACTTTTCATACTTTACTTTCACAATATTCTTTAAAGATTATTTCTTTAATATTACATATGAAGATACTAAAACCCAGAGATTTGCTCTAGGTCTCCAAGTAATGACAAAGCTGTAATTAACCATGCAAATCTGGTTTCCTTAAAGAATTACCCATGAATATCTGAAACTGAGATCAAGTATGTAATTAAAAGTCATAATCACTATTATTATTCAGATTTCTCTGAAGGTAGAAGAATGAGAATGCTCTGCAAATCCTACTTTCTAATGCATTTTCTTTAGTATCAATAATAAGCACTTCACAAACAATCCTTTAATTACAGTACAATCTCTACACTTGACCACTTCCCTACATTGAACACATCCTTAAATTGACCTGATTTTCATAGACCAGACATGCACCACATGTACATATCAGTACGGTAGGGCAAGTGGGTTATGTTGACCACCTATGTATGCTGACCAGCTTGGGTGGTCAACTTACAGAGGTTCTACTGTTTCTTTACATACTCTCACAAAAACTTTGTGAAGAGCTGTGTGTGTGTGTGAGAGAGAGAGATTTTAACCTTGTGGAAGCTGTGATATCAAGCATCACAAAAAGCGTCTAAGTGGTACATAAAGAATTCAAATTCATGTACATATGATTCCAGAGGCCAAGATTTTACCCATCCCACTTTTTGGCTTCTCACGTAGGTTTCTCTATGGGTATCCCTGGAGCTGAGCTCCAAAAGAAAGAATTTACTCCATGAGGACTAGCTGGGGCCAGAAAGTGCATCAGATAGTGAATCGTGGTAAAGCATAATAATAATCTGCTGATGTGCTTCTGGGTTGGTGTCTTCTTTCTCCAGAAGAATCAGTATGAGATTCTGTTCAACCCCTGCTGAGCCCTTCATCATTTTCCAGGTGGCTGCCAGCCCACGACCCACCTGAAGGAATCTGTCCAGCCCACGACCCCCCTGAAGGAGCCTGTCCAGTCCACAACCCCCTTGAAGGAGCCTATCCAGCCCACGACACACCTGAAGGAGCCTGTCCACTCTTGGTGTGAATCATTGCTGAGTTGATTGCACAAGGGGCATGCAGGGAGTGATCCAAGGCTTTGTGGTGACTCTTATCTCAAGTCCCGACAAGCTGGGCCAATCAAATTTTTCTTTAACTGAGGAATAGAGGAAAGATGTAAAACAGCAGTGGGGATAGAGATGGAATACTTTACACAGGGCTGGCATGGCACGTGGCCATGGCCAGAGCCCTGCAGACAAACTATCTAGGGCGAAACTCCTGGAACTGCATAACTCAACATTCCAGGTATGAAAGATGGCATTTTTTTTTATTTTATTTTTTATTTATTTTTTATTTTTTTTATTTTTTATAATTTTATTGAATCATAATTCTGTACATTGGTGCAATCATAGGGCACAATTCGTATACATTCAGAAATGTTTTGATCGTACTGTTACAG
>CAUYON010042130.1:0-48460 GCA_963573935.1 Arctocebus calabarensis
TTTCATATAGTAAACGAGAAAATATCATGAATGGTATGTCAATCAGGTTGATAAAATATCTCAGATTGCATGTGAAGCCTCCACACTGTACCCCATGGTTGAACTAATGTACACAACTATGATTCAATAAAAAAAAAAAAAGTTAAAAAAAATGTAAAAACCATAATTGTATATAGCTCAGTGAATTTTTAGAGCAGACAGACCCTTGCAAGCAGTACACAGAGCCAAGAGAGAATATGTCCCCTACACTAGAAACTCCCCTTTGTGTCTCTCTCCTGTTATCATCCCCTCAAATACCATGAAGGGTATAAGTCATATATGCTTGTTTTAGAAATTTAGGCAATTGAACTCATGTTAATATGTACTATTTTGTATCTGCGTGTTTTGTTTGTCTTTTATGCTTAACATTATGTATATGATTTGCATTCACATATGCTTTTTGCATGTACCATTCAATCTCATCACCTTATACTTCCACATTATGAATTCAACACAATTTATTATTCTTCTTACACTTGCATAGATTCATTTGGAGGCTGTTAAAAATAGTGTTATATATATTACACACATACATATATAAAAATACAATTGTGCATGTCTCAGTGAATAAACACATGCATTTCTCTGGGTCTATACCTGGGAGTAAAATTTCTAGTTTACAAAGTATAGAATATATTTAATTCTTATATAAACTGTTAAAAAGTTTCCAGAGAGTAGAAACAATTTATATTCCCACTAGTATGTATGAGCATTCATTTCTTCCATAGCCTTTTCATTTGGTAATGTCAGCTTTTTAAAGAATTATTCTTTATGTTTAGTATATAAGAGTTATCTCAGGGGAGGAGCCAACATGGCGGTCTATAGCCACCTTTCTGCAGAGGCTCCCATCCAGAAGGAGAGTTAAAGGACAGAAATTTAGCAAGAAAGCCGATGGGTTGGATCTGAGCCAAAAGAGAAGGTCGAAGAATGCACATCAACACAGTTGGAGTGACCTGCAACCCCAAGGACACAAACAAAAGGTACAAACACATCACCAAGCAGACAGGATTCCCCTCTCCCCATTAGAATGGCCCGCAGTATACTCCATACCTCCATACAAACAAGTGAGCAAAATTCAGATGTCCTCCCACTTTACCGCACAGGAGAGACCCTCTAAAAACCAGACCTCCTTCCCCTACTAGGGTGCCATGGCACTCTCCTACCAGGCATAAAACTGTATAAAATTGTATATATTCTCTACCGGCAAGTCTGAACTCCTGGTACTCCCCTCCACTCTCACTTCAAGGTCTGGAGGTCTGTGCCCCATGGAGTCCAGATTCTTGGACATTTTCTCGAGAGTTGTGGATAGGGTGTGGAATGATGCTGATCTGTGCTAATTTTCCAGCTCGGGAGTGGGGAGAGGAAGGTAAGCCAAGAGGAGGCTGAGATAGAAAGGTGGTCCCCTGAGGCACAGAGCAGCATCTGCAGCAGCAAGAACAATGGCAGTAGGGCTGTCACCCCTGGCGATGTTTTGAGGAGACATTCCCAGTCTCTCTGGGCAGCCAGGAGAAGCTGGGTGGGTTCTCCGGTGGCAGCCACTGGCAGAGTGGACCTAGAGCAGAGGTGCAAGACCTGGGTGTGAAGGATATGCCTGAGGCAGTACCAGCCGGGGCGGAACAGGGATTAGAATACACATGCAAAGACAGCTGAATCCCAGGGTGGACACTCTTTTGCTCAGCTTCAGATGCACCTGGCCCTCAGGGAATGAAAGCTGAGACAAAGGGCTGGAACTCACACACTGGGTCAGCCCCATTTGCAGCCCAATGTCTGATCCACAGAGGAAAATAGCCAGGAAAGAAACAAATTCTGCTAACTTGTTCTCGTCTATCAGCAACATCAATAAGGAACAGGGCTGGAACTGAGTGACTCGCCCCAGCCCCTGTCAAGCACCCAGGTAGTCAGCCCTCAGCTCCCCCTACCAAATACTGACAGAGCGTGGTGGCCTGACTGAGGAGCCAGAGACCTCCCTGTGACCCAGGTAGGTTCAAACCTCTGGAGCATCTGCTCATTGGAGGAAACTGGTTCACAGCCCTGCGGGGTTACCAGTGACTGGTTGTAACAGAGGGGCAAGGTGGGGAAAGAGGCATTAACCTTCCCAGACTAATTTACTTGCTGTGGTGGCCCTCCTGTGCTCACAGAGCACTGGGGTGAGTTATACTATAGCTTCCAGCAAACACCTGCTATCTAGTTTCCAGAGACTTTTCAACTCTTCCATCTGAGGCCAATGCTGGCTGGGACAATTGATTAGGACCTCTTCAATCACCTGAGGACTTTCCAAAGTGGGTCAATCACCTGAGGACTTTCCAAAGTGGTACCCAGGGGGTGTGGTAGTGGGAAGGTTTGATTTTCCTTTTGCAATTTTTGCCTGTGGGTGGCACGGTGTCTTAACTGCTGGTATTTCTCCACAGCTCAGACTTCAACCCAGAGTAACCCGATTCTCTAGGGTAAGACAGAGACCAGCTGAAAATAAGACAGAGTCACTTAACTTCTCCACCACACCAAGAAGGTCCCTAGTTTCTTAGGCAGTAGCACTATATGGGTCCTTGGCAAAACTCTAGGGGGAAAAGGTGCAGACATCAGTCCCAGCTTTTAGGCAAAGGACTGGTAAATCACTACTCTTAGAACCCCCAACCCAACTTATCCTTATCTACTCATCCAGCCAAATGGTGCAAAATAATCATGGGGCAGAATCAGCAGAAAAGCTCTGGAAACTTGAACAACCAGATAAATCAATCCCCCTTCAAGGAACAATTTGGTGGATACAAATGATGATCCTATGCATAAACAAATGGCTGAAATATCAGAAATCAAATTCAGAATTTGGATTGCAAACAAGATCAACAAAATAGAAGAAAAGTTGGAATTAGAAATTCAGAAAGCATTTCAAAAATTGTCTCAAAAAGTCAAGGAATTCAAAGACCAAATGACCAAAGATTTTGACACATTGAGACAAGATCTGAGAAACACAGTAGAATCCCTCAGCAACAGAATGGAGCAAGCAGAAGAAAGGATTTCTGACATGGAAGACAAAGATTTCAAAATGCTCCCAAACCTAAAAAGGGGAAGAGAAATGGAAGGCAAAAATGAATCTTTCTCTCAGACAGCTCTGGGATAACTCAAAGAAAACCAATATTCGCCTTATAGGGATACCAGAAGACAACAAAGTAGCATCACAAGGCAGAGTCTCTTCTTTATGAGATTATGAAATAGAACTTTCCAAACTTGACAAGAGATTCTGAAATTCAGATAGCAGACAGTTTCAGAACCCCAGCATGACTCAACCCAAAGATATCCCACAGGCACATCATAATTAAGTTCACTAAAGTTAATATGAAGGAGAAAATTCTGAAAGCAGCCAGATGTAAGAAATACATTAAATACAAGGGGAAGAATATTATAATAACTGCAAATCTCTCTGATTAAACCTTTCAAGCTAGAAGAGAAAGGTTATCGACTTTTAATCTCCTAAAACAAAACAACTTTCAACCCAGGATCCTGTACCCAGCCAAACTGATGGAGAAATTAAATATTTTAATGACATCCACATGTTGAAGAAATTTTCCATAACTAAAGCAGCTCTCTAGGATATTCTCAGACCTATCCTCCATAATGACCAGCATAATACTCCACCACAAAAGTAAACTCACCCAGAAACTTTTTATAAAATTTCAACTTCCACAGTGATGAACAGATTTTAAAATGTCCACTGGACTGTCTAAAGATTTATCATTATTTTCAATTAATGTGAACGGTTTAAATTGTCCTCTAAAGAGGCTTAGGTTGGCTGACTGGATACAAAAACTCAGGCCAGATATCAGCTGCATACAAGAATCACATCTTACCTTAAAAAACAAACATAGACTCAAGGTGAAGGGTCATATATATTCCAGGCAAATGGAAAACAGAAAAGAGCAGGTGTTGCAATCTTATTTGCAGATACAATAGGCTTTAAACCAACCAAAGTAAGGAAGGATAAGGACATACATTTCATATTTGTTAAAGGTAATACTCAATATGATGAGATTTCAATTATAAATATTTATGCACCCAACCAGAATGCGCCTCAATTTATAAGAAACACTCTAATAGACAGGAATAACTTCATTTCCTCCAGCTCCATAGTAGTTGGAGATTTTAATACTCCTTTAGCCATGTTGGATACATACTCCATAAAGAAGCTAAGTAAAGAAATTTAAGATTTAAACTTAACCATTCAACATCTGGATTTAACAGACATCTACAGAACATTTTATCCTAAGAAAATTGAACACACATTCTTCTCATCAGCCCATGGAATACTCCAAAATCAATCATATCTTAGGTCACAAGTCTAACCTCAACAAATTTAAAAGAATAGAAATTATTCCTTGCATCTTCTCCACCCCTCATGGAATAAATGTTGAACTCAACAATAACAGGAACCTGCATACTCATACAAAAACATGGAAGAGTTTTTCCTTCAGCTAAACAACCTTATGCTGAAGGATAGCTGGGTCATAAACGAGATTAAGAAGAAAATTACCAAATTTTTGGAACAAAATGACAATGAAGACACAAATTACCAGAACCTCTGAGATACTGCAAAGGCAGTCCTAAGAGAGAAATTTATAGCACTGCAAGCCTTCCTCAAAAGAATAGAAAGAGAGGAAGTTAACAACTTAATGGGATATCGCAAGCAACTGGAAAAGGTAGAATAATCCAACCCCAAACTCAGCAGAAGAAAAGAAATAACTAAAATTAGGGCAGAATTAAATGAAATTGAAAACAAAAGATTTATACAACAAGAATTATACAATTATACAACAGATCAATAAATCAAAAATTTGGTTCTTTGAAAAGGTCAATAAAATGGATAAACCTTTGGCTAACCTAATCAGGAAAAAAAGAGTTAAAATCTCTAATTTAATTAATCAGAAATGGTAAAGACAAAATAACAACAGACCCCTCAGAAATCCCAAAAATCCTTAATAAATATTACAAGAAACTTTACTCTCATAAATATGAAAATCTGAAGGAAATTGACCAATACTTGGAAGCATGCCACCTTCCTAGACTTAGCCAGAATGAATTGAAAATGTTGAACAGGCTGATATCAAGTTCTGAAATAGCATGAGCTATACAAAATCTCCCTAAAAAGAGAAGCTTGGGACCAGAAGGCTTCACATCAGAATTCTAACAAACCTTTAAAGAGGAACTAGTACCTATCTTACTCAACATTTTGCAAAATATAGAAAAAGATGGAGTACCACCCAACACATTCTATGAAATGAATATCTCCTTGATCCCTAAACCAAGAAAAGACCCAACAAGAAAAGAAAACTATAGACCAATACACTAATGAACATTGATGCAAAAATATTCAATAAAATCCTAACAAATAGAATCCAGCAACACATCAAACAAACTATACACCACGACCAGGTGGGCTTTATCCAGGATCTCAAGGCTGGTTCAACATACATAAATCTATAAAGGTAATTCTGCCCATAAACATATTAAAAAATAAAGACCATATGATTCTCTCAATTGATGCAGAAAAAACTTTTGATAATATCCAGCATCCATTCATGATCAGAACACTTAAGAAAATGGGTATAGAAGGGACATTTCTTAAACTAATAGAAGCCATCTACAGCAAACCCATAGCCAATATCATATTGAATGGAGTTAAATTGAAATCATTTCCAAATGCAAATGGACACGTAAGGCAAGCTTGCCCACTGTCTCCACTACTCTTTACCACTGTAATGGAAGTTTTAGCCATTGCAATGAGGGAAGAAAAAAATGATCAAGGGTATTCATATAGGGTCAGAAGAGATCAAACTTTCACTCTTCACAGATGATATGATTGTATACCTGGAAAATACTAGGGATTCTACTACAAAACTCTTAGAAGTGATAAATGAATATAGCAGTGTTTCAGGTTACAAAATCAACACTCATAAATCTGTAGCCTTTGTGTATACCAACAATAGTCAAGATGAAAAAACAGTCAAGGGCTCTATTCCTTTCACAGTAGTACCAAAGAAGATGAAATATTTGGGAGTTTACCTAACAAAGGATGTGAAAGATCTCTATAAAGAGAACTATGAAACTCTGAGAAAAGAAATAGCTGAAGATGTTAACAAATGGAAAAACATACCATCCTTGTGGCTGGGAAGAATCAACATTGTTAAAATGTCCATACTACCCAAAGCAATATAAAATTTTAATGCAATTCCTATTAAAGCTCCACTGTCATATTTTAAAGAACTCAAAAAATAATACTTTGTTTTATATGGAATCAGAAAAACCTCGAATAGCCAAGATGTTACTCAGAAATAGAAACAAAGCAGGTGGAATCATGCCACCAGACCTGAGACTGTACTATAAATCAATAATGATCAAAACAGCATGGTACTGGCACAAATACAGAGAGGTAGATGTATGGAACAGAATAGAGAACAAAGAGATGAACCCAGCTACTTACCGCTATTTGATCTTTGACAGGCCCATTAAAAACATTCAGTGGGAAAAAATTCCCTATTTAACAAATGGTGGTGGGTGAACTGGCTGGCGATCTGTAGAGGACTGAAACTGGACCCACATCTTTCACCATTAACTAAGATAGACTCTCACTGGATCAAAGATTTAAACTTAAGACATGAAACTATAAAAATACTAGAAGCAAGTGCAGGGAAAACTCTTGAAGGAATCGGCATGGATGAATTTTTTATGAGGAGGACTCCCCAGGCAATTGAAGCAGCATCAAAAATATACTACTGGGACCTGATCAAACTAAAAAGCTTCAGCACTGCTAAGAACACAGTAAGTAAAGCAGGGAGACAGCCCTCAGAATGGGAGAAAATATTTTCAGGTTATGCCTCCGACAAAGGTTTAATAACTAGAATCCACAGAGAACTCAAACATATTATCAAGAAAAGGACAAGTGATCCTATTTCAGGGTGGGAACAGGACTTGAAGAGAAACTTCTCTAAAGAAGACAGGCTCTCGGCCTACGTACACATGAAAAAATGCTCACCATCCTTAATCATCAGAGAAATGCAAATCAAAACTACTTTGAGATACCATCTAATTCCAGTAAGAATAACCCACATAAAAAAATCCCAAAACCAGAGATGTTGCCATGGATGTGGAGAAAAGGGAACACTTCTACATTGCTGGTGGGAATGCAAACTAATACATTCCTTTTGGAAGGATGTTTGAAGAATACTTAGAGATCTAAAAATAGACCTGCCATTCTATCCTATAATTCCTTTACTAGGAATATATCCATAAGACCAAAAGTCACATCATAATAAAGATATCAGTACCAGAATGTTTATTGCAGCCCAATTCATAATTGCTAAGTCATGGAAGAAACCCAAGTGCCCACTGACCCACGAATGGATTAATAAATTGTGGTTCATATATACCATGAAATATTACACAGCCTTAAAGAAAGATGGAGACTTTATCTCTTTCATGTTTACATGGATGGAGCTGGAACATATTCTTCTTAGCAAAGTGTCTCAAGAATGGAAGAAAAAGTATCCAATGTACTCAGCCCTACTATGAAGTTAATTTATAGCTTTCATATGAAGGCTAAAACCCAATTATAACACAAGAATATGGGGGAAAGGGTAAGGGAGGGGAGGGGAGGATGGGTGGAGGGTGGGCGATTGGTGGGATCACACCTATGGTGCATCTTAGAAGGGTACAGGTGAAACTTACTGAATGCAGAATACAAATGTCTTCATATAGTGATTATGAAAATGCCATGAAGGCTATGTTAAACAGTTTGATGAAAATGTTTCAGATTGTATATGAAGTCAGCACATTGTGCCCCATGATTGCACTAATGTACACAGCTATGATTTAATAAAAATTAAAAAAAATAAAGCATGATCTCATTATGGCTTAATTTGCATTTCCCTCATGACTAAGAGGAAAAATAACTATTCTGATTGGCCATTTTTATGTCCCCTTCTTAAAATGTCTATTTAAGATGTTTACCCTTTTTTTCTATTAGATTTTTATCTTATTGATCTCTAAAGGCTTTTTGCATATTCTAGATAGGTGTACTTATAAAATAAATGGACTACAAATATCTTCCAATCTGTAGCTTTTTTTTTTTACTTTTTAAATGAAATTATAGATGTGTACATTAATGATACAATGGAAATCAATCACTTTTATTAAGCTAAGTCCTCACTAGATTGGTGGGATCCAACCCCACAAAACTTTAGTTAACAGCTAAAAACCCTAATCAACTGGCTTCAATCTACGTCTCCTGCCACCAAGAAAAAAAAAAGGTGAGAGAAGCCCTGGCAGAATTGAAGCTGCCTCTTCGAATTTGCAATCCAATATGAGTAATCACTTCAGGGCCTGGTAAAAAGAGGACTCAACCTCTGCATTTAGATTTACAGTCTAATGCTCTGCTTAGCCATCTTACCATACCTATGTTCATTAACTGCTGGCTATACTCAACAAATCATAAAGATATTGGTACACTGTACTTAGTGTTTGGTGCCTGAGTGGGGATATTAGGGACCACCTCAAACCTCCTTATCTGAGCAGAAGTAGGCCAGCCAGGAACCCTCTTAGGAGATGATCAGATTTACAATGTTATCGTCACAGCCCATGCATTTGTCATAGTCTTTTTCATAGTCATGCCCATTATAATTGGAGGGTTTGGAAACTGATTAGTCCCACTAATAATTGGAGCCCCTGATATAGCATTTCCCCCAATAAACAACATAAGCTTCTGATTACTACCCCCCTCTTTCCTACTCCTTATGACTTCATCAACAGTGGAAGCAGGTACCGGAACAGGATGGACTATGTACCCGCCATTAGCAGGTAATTTAGCTCACACAGAGCTCACATGATCTTCTCACTTCACCTAGCAGGAGTATCATCTATCCTAGGTGCTATTAACTTTATCACAATTATTATTAACATAAAACCACCAGCAATATCTCAATACCAAACCCCTCTATTTGTGTGATCTGTCATAATCACTTTTTCTATCCCTTCTTGTCCTCGCAGCAGGCATTACCCTACTCCTAACAGACCGAAATCTCAATACAACCTTTTTCGACCCTGCTGGAGAAGGAGACCCTATCCTTTATCAACACCTATTTTGATTCTTTGGTCACCCAGAGGTGTATATTCTCATCCTACCAGGATTTGGCATAATCTCTCGCATTTTATCATACTATTCGAGAAAAAGGGAACCATTTGGATATATGGGAATAGTCTGAGCTATAATATCCATCAGATTCCTAGGATTTATCGTTTGAGCCCATCACATATTCACAGTAGGAATAGATGTTGACACCCGAGCATACTTTACATCCACTACAATAATTATTGCTATTCCTATGGGAGTTAAAGTATTTAGCTGATTAGCCACTCTGCATGGAGGAAACATCAAGTGATTCCCTGCTATACTATGAGCTCTAGGATTTATTTTCCTATTTACAGTAGGAGGTCTAACAGGAATTGTACTATCCAATTCCTCATTAGACATTGTCCCACACAACACATACTATGTAGTAGCACATTTCCACTATGTCTTATCTATAGGGGCAGTATTCGCTATTATAGAGGGGTTTGTACACTGATTCCCATTATTCTCAGGGTATACTCTAGACCAAACCTAAACCAAAGTCCACTTCACAATCATATTTGTAGGTGTTAATCTGACTTTCTTCCCACAGCACTTCCTAGGGCTCTCAAGAATGCCTCGTCGTTACTCAGATTACCCAGACGCTTACACAATATGAAATACTGTTTCATGAATCGGATCTTTCACCTCTTTGACAGCAGTAGTATTAATAATTTTTATAGTATGAGAGACATTTGCTTCAAAACGAGAAGTGTTAGTAGTGGAACTGACTCCTACAAACCTTGAATGACTACACGGATGCCCCCCACCCTACCACACTTTCGAAGAGCCCACATACGTAAAAGCTTAGGCCAAGAAAGAAAGGAATCGGACCTCCTAAAATTAGTTTCAAGCCAACTCCATAACCACTATGACTTTCTTCACATGCGGTGCGGTATAATAAGATCTTAGTATAATCACTACATAACTTTGTCAAAGTTTGCGTTTGTTAGTATTTTTATTGTTATTGAGATTACTCGGGGTAAATTATTAGTACGATCATTAGCAGGGCAGATATAAGGAAGGAAATGAAGTAGAGTTTGATCAGGCCTTTTTGGTTGGATACAATTTGGATACTATGTACATTATTTGATACTATGACTAGGAGCGCTAGACTTACGGAGGCTTCGCAAGCAGTGAAAGAATATGAGTCTCATCAGTAAATTGACACGTATAGGAATAGTCAGACTAAGTCTACGAAGTGTCAGTACCATGCTGTGGCTTCAAACCCAAAGTGATGGTTAGATGTAAAGTGGAAGTTTAGTTGGCGTAGGAGGCAGACGGTTAGGAAGGTGGATCCAATGATTACGTGTAGTCCGTGGAAACCTGTAGCTATAAAGAATGTTGAGCCGTATACTCCATCTGAGATTGTGAATGGGGGTTTGAAGTATTCTGATGCTTGGAGAAGTGTAAAGTATAGGCCTAAAGCGATGGTGATAGTTAGTGCTTGGGTTATATGTTTGCGATTACTTTCCATAAGATTATGGTGGGCTCAGGTAATTGATACTCCTGAGGCCAAAAGAACTGTATTCAGTAGTGGAACTTCTAGGGGGTTTAGGGGGTTGATGCCTGTTGAAGGTCAACACCCTCCTAATTCTGGGATAGGAACTAGGCTTGAGTGGTAGAAGGATCAGAAAAATCCTGCAAAGAAGAAAATTTCAGAACTAATGAATAGTACTATTCCGTATTGAAGCCCTTTTTGAACTGTTGGGATGTGGTGGCCTTGGAATGTGCCTTCTCGTACAATATCCCATCATCATTGGAGTATTGTTAAGGTGTTGGTTATGAGGCCTAAAGTTAATAGGGTGGTAGAGTTAAAGTGGAATCATATTATTAGTCCTGATGTTATTAGAAGGGTGTATAAAGCCCCTGTAAGGGGTCATGGGCTTGGGTTAACTATGTGATAGGAGTGTGTTTGGTGGGTCATCATGTGTTATCGTGTAGGTATAAGCTAACTAGCAGAGTGAATACATACACTTGGATAAGGGCAACTGTGAACTCTAAGGCTGAGAGTAGGATAAGAATAGTGAATGTAATTAAGGCTGTGGTGAGGCTAGTTGATGTAAGTGCCAGTGTGGCTCCTCCAATTAAATGTATGAGAAAGTGGCCTGCTGTAATGTTAGCTGTTAGTTGTAAGGCTAAGGCTATAGGTTGAATGAACAGGCTGACAGTTTCAATTAATACTAACATTGGGATTAATAAAAGGGGTGTTCCTTGTAGTAGGAGTGGGCTAGTGATGCTTTTGTTTTGTGGAATAAACCTATAATTACTGTGGCTGCTCATAGTGGGACAGCTATGCCAAGGTTTATTGACAGTTGAGTAGTTGGGGTAAAGGTATGAGGTAGTAAGCCATCCAAACTTTAAAACTATCAACAAGCCTAAAAATAGACTACTTCTCCATACTTTTCATTCCAGTAGCCCTATTCGTAACATGATCCATCATGGAATTCTCAGTATGGTACATATACTCTGATCCTGAAATAAATCAATTTTTTAAATACCTCCTCCTATTCCTTATTACTATAATAATTTTACCTTTAATAACCTATTTCAACTTTTCATTGGATGAGAAGGAGTAGGAATTATATCTTTCCTACTGATCGGGTGAAGATATGGCCGAAAAGATGCAAATACAGCAGCACTACAGGCCATCTTATTCAACCGCATCAGAGATATTGGATTTATCCTAGCAATAACCTGATTCCTACTCTTCTCAAACTCATGAGAAATCCAACAAATAATAATCCTCAAACCTCATAATGAAACCTTACCCCTAATTAGACTCCTACTAGCAGCCACAGGCAAATCTGCCCAATTTGGCCTACACTCATGACTCCTATCATCAATAGAAGGACCAACCCCAGTCTCAGCCCTACTTCACTCAAGCCCAACAGTAGTCGCAGGAGTATTCCACCTGGTCCGATTTTACCCTTTAATAGAACATAACAAACTCATTCAAACCTTATGGGTGTTATCACCACCCTATTCATAGCAATCTGCGCCCTAACATAAAATGACATAAAAAAAAATCGTAATATTCTCTACCTCAAGCCAACTTGGACTAATAATAGTAACCATCAGAACTAACCAACCCTACCTAGCTTTCCTCCATATCTGCACCCATGCTTTCTTTAAAGCTATATTATTTATGTGCTCAGACTCCATTATTCACAACCTGAATGCTGAACAAGATATTCAAAAAATAGGAGGCTTATTCAAAACCGTACCCTTCACTGCTCCTTCCCTAATAATTGGTAGCCTAGCCCTAACTTGCATTCCTTTTCTAACAGGGTTTTACTCCAAAGACCTGATCATCGAAATAGCAAACACGTCTAATACCAATGCCTGAGCCCTACTAATCACTCTTATCGTCACTTCCCTTACAACTATCTACAGCACACGCATCATTTTCTTTGTACTCATAGGACAAGCACGATTCCCCACAATAATCACTATCAACAAAAATAACCCCCTACTCATTAACTCAATTAAATGTCTACCAATTGGCAGCATATTCGCCAGTTACCTTATCTCTAACAACATCCCACCTACAACCATCCAACAGATAACTATACCACCCTATTTAAAACTCACTGCCATAGGAGTAACAATTCTAGGATTCTCTTTAGAAATAGAAATAAATCTAATAACCACCAACCTAAAATTTAAGCCCACTCACTCACCCTACATTTTCTCCAACTCCGTAGGATTTTTCCCAGCAACGCTCCACCAATTACTACCCAACCTCAACTTAAAATCAAGCCAAAACATATCATCCCTCCTACTAGACCTTTACTGACTAGAAAAATTAATACCCAAAAACCTAGTACATTTTCAACTATTACCTTCAAAAAACGTATCCAACGGTTGCCTGGTATCTGATCTGAGTGGAAATGATTTTAATTTAACTCCATTCAATACAATATTGGCTGTAGGTTTTTGGTAGATGGCCTCTATCAATTTAAGAAATATCCCTTCTTTACCAATTTTCTTAAGTGTTCTGATTATGAAGGGGTGCTATATTTGTTATATTTACTTAACCTCCATTACTGCCAAATGGCCTCTTTGCACATGAGCCCTTTGAGGAAGAATTTGCATGTCTGGGAATTGAGGCTGACTCAAATCCATAAAACCTTTTTGTCTACCAGATTTTTTTTTTTTTTGAGGCAGAGACTCAGGTTATTACACTAGGTAGAGTGCCATGGTGTCACATTTCACAGCAACATCAAACTCTTGGGCTCAAGCAATTATCCTGCCTTAGCTTCCCAAGTAACTGGGACTACAGACACCCACCACAATATCCAGCCATTTTTTGTTGTTGTTGCAGTTGTCACTGTTGTTTTAGCTGGCCAGGGCCAGCTAGGCTTGAACCTGCCAGCCTCGGTGCATGTTGGAAAGTAAGTGTTACTGGGAACATAATGCAGATGGTGTGTTGGTGTGTTCCCTCAGCCAGCCAACCACATGCACTGAAGTTGGCAGTTTCAAGCCCGGCCCTGGTTTTAGACCCAGTTCTGAGATGAGCTGGGGACTTCACCTGTCCACTAGATTTTTGAGACTGTCCTCCTTAGATGTATCCCTTCACAAACATTCACAGTTATTAATATTAATTATATAATGTCACCTCCCAGTTATACAAAGTGTCCATAATTGTCTATTTTAAATTTCACAAGAATTTTATGGACACCCTATATTTCTCCAGTGCAAATATTTCTTCTAAAGTTCAGATTTGTCTGTCTAGCTGCAACCCCCAGCTCCCTCCCATGCATTCCAAGTGGATGCCACCTCTGCCTGTCTGCCTGTGGCACTCCCTCCTCAAACATGCCCCTGCCAGAGTTGTTCCACTCTCTAATAACTGCAGCTCCGTATTTCTGCTCACACAGCTCACAGCTGCAGGAGTCCTCCTGGACTCCTCTTCATTACACTCCAGATACATTAGGAGATGCTTTAAAGTCCATCCTCAAAATGTACACAGAAGCCATCACTTCCTTCAGTTAGTAAGAAGGAAACTCAACCATCTTCTGCTGCCTGGAATGCTGCCCTCCTTTTCTGGTGTTTCCCTACTCCTCATCTGGGGCTCCAGGTTCTGTTCTCAATGCAACCGCCAGAGAAACCTTTTTAAAGGAAAAGTCATACCATATCCCTCTTCTGCTCAAAACTGTCCTCTAACTCCCTATGTTACTCAGAGCAAAGATCTCACTCTCCCCACACTCTTCAGGCCTATCTGCTTTGATTCCACCTCTTTTTTTTTTTTTTTTTAAATATTGAATCATAGCTGAGTACATTAGTGCAATCAAGAGACACAATGTACTGGTTTCATATACAATCTGAAACATTTTCTTCAAACTGTTTAACATAGCCTTCATGGTATTTTCTTAGTTATTGTATGAAGACATTTGTATTCTGCATTTAGTAAGTTTTGGCTCTCACCTCTTACCTCATCTCCCTTTCTTTCTGTGCAACACTCCGGGCTCCTGCTCTTTCCAGAACACAGACACCTTCCTGTCCCAGTGCATTTGCTCTGGAAGTTCCTCTGCCTTGAGTGAATTTGCCAGGCATCCTCATAGATAATTCATCATGCCCTTCAAATCTTTCCTGACCACTCAGCACAATAGCCACCTTCCTTGACCCAACACACCTTCTGCATCATGTTCCCAGTAACACTTACCATCTAACATAAAGTGCTGTCCTTATTTTCCCTGCTTGTAGAATATAGTCTGTTTCTTTTCATTAGAACATATACTCCACTAAGCTTACAATTTTTCTCTGTTTTTTATTTCAAGGATATTTCCCAGATGCAAAAACAGTCTATCCTATATCTGGCATACAAACCTCTCACACTGACATGTGAGAGGCTGTGCTTTTCTCCTCAGTGCTATCGTGTGCCCTTCTTCACTCTTCCACACTGACCCTGCATGCTGCAGCACACAGTGATATTTCTCTCTGGAGAAAATCCTTGACTGTGGGTTCAATTTTTGAAACAAGTATAAATCTAACATATAGCCTGATTTATCTATCCATGAGTTGGAATGGAGCCAGCTCTAAGATTACTTAACTAAGGTTAGGGTTTAGAGAAGAACAGAAGAGGAAATTTATTTCAGACAGAAATGATGAGATCCCTCCTCTCTTCTAATTACAGAATCTGGTGCCTTTTAAAAGATCAGGTGCAAAGAAAGAGAAGGACCCATCAAAGAATTCTTCAAAAGACCAGCCACTGACTTAGAAGGAAATCCAGGAAAGGATGGTGTCCTGGAAACGAGAAAAGAAAGTTTTTCAAGGTGGAGAGAGTTCCAGAATACTTCAAAAGCCCCTGATAATTCAAGACTTTTCTGATATAAAACCATCTGCAGCTAAGAATATTTTTAGCTCTAAAGATCAAACAGAACCTCTGAGGAAAGATCCCAAGCAAAACAATGATGGACCTAAATCAGAAAAGGCTGGAAGATCTTGTTATTCAAAAACAACCAGCTATACCTTGGGATCAAAATCCAGAGCAATCAAATAGGAATTGTAGTGAACATGAAAGAAAGAGAAAGCAGAAATGGAGAGAAGAGGACAGAGGAGGAAAAGGAAAAGGAAGAGAAAAAGAAGAGGAAGTAGAAAAGGAATTGGAAGAGGAACAGAAAAAAGAAAAGAAAAAGGAAAAGGAAAATGAAGAATGATATCCCAGGAAAAGATTAGTCAGCAAACCCTCATGGGCACTTTCTGGGGAAAGTTTAAATTAAACCAATACATCACAATACAAGATCGTTTTTCCCTCTCATTTGAATTTAGCATGACAAATAAATAGATAAACCAATGGTTTTGTAAAAAAAGGAAGAAATACAATAAAGTGATGTACAAGAAAAAGTATAACAAAAGCCTAAGAGGCTCAAGATCCATTCTTTTTGGCCAAGTGGGGGTTGAAAGACTGCATTTCCAGCACTGATTACTCCAAGTCATATGTAAGACATGAATTCATGATCTCATTAAAAAGTGATATTTATAATTTCTGAATATCTAAGCCTTAATTTGTATTTTCATCTCTCAGCTTTAAATGCTACATGTCTTCAGTTATTAAAAAATAAAAAATAAAAGGTCAGGTGCAACAACATGAATGGAAGTGGAGGACATTGTATTCAGTGCAATAGAGCAAGCACAGAAAGACAAATATTGCATGTTCTGTCACGTGAGAGCCAAAAATTTGATCTAATAGATGTGGTGAATAAAATGGTAGTTACCTGAGGCTTAGAAGGATATTAAGAGGTATGTGTGAAGAGGGATTATTTAATGTGCACAAAACCACAGATTCAAGTAATAAGAGGGAGCTTTGGTAACACAATTGAGCAACTGTACAATAAAAACAAGCTGGATGAGGTGACTCATGCCTGTGAGAAGATTGCTTGAGGCCAGTAGATCAAGAACAGCCTGGGCAATAGTGAAGCTCCATCTCTACAAACAATTTTTTTAAAAGTGAGTTGGGAGTGGTGGGAGCAACTCTAGTCCCAGCTACCCAGAAGACTGAGGCAAGAGGAAGGCTTCAGCCCAGAAGTTTGAGTTTACAGATGATACCACTGCTCTCTAGCCCAGGAAACAAAGAGAGACCCTGTCTTTTTTTTTTTTTTTTAGACAATGATTTATTGCATATTTCAACATAGCTAGAAGAGATTTAATATGTTCCAACATAATGAAATGATGCTTGAGGTGATGAATATCAAAACATCACATGTACTACATCAATAGAGACAACTATTCTGTATTCACAAAAATTAAAAATAAATTTAAAATAAAATAATAAAAAGGTTGGGGAAAATGTGGAAAACACCATCTAGGAAAGCCCTAGAAAAAGAGCAAGAGCTGGACAGTGTGAAAATTCTATCTCTTGATACTACGGAGACTCCTGTGTGCAGGGCCACCCTGGGCCATGTGTTAGCCCCTGTGATCATAGGTCCTGCTGAGACTGGGTTCTACTGAAGGGGCAAGGACAATGGAGCAGCAAGGACTACTCAGCCAAGCAGTAAGTAGTACAGGCCCGGTCCACACTCAGCTTTCCACAGCCTTCTCCTGTCCCTACCAGCAGCAGACCCACCATAGAAAACACATGGGTTCTGGAAAGTTCTCAGGTCTTCCATTTATTTTCTTTCTTTAATTTAAATAATCTCCTTATTTAATTAACTCACCAAACTCTAAGGGTAAGAATTTGACAAAACAAATTGATATTCAACTTTTTATTTTCAGTAGGGAAGTAAGTTATACATCACAAACTTAACAAAAAGAGAGACATCCCATCCCCACATTCTAGAACAGGAAATATGACGAGGAAGGGACCCAAGTCAGTGTGGTGGAGGGAGCCACAGTAGACATGGTGTGGGTTGGCCTTTCCACTTTCTCACATTACTTTAACATGGATGCATAGTCATTCAGATGCCTTTGCAAATAAGAGAAATCAGATGCTCTGGAAGTCACAAAGAGGAGGCATGACCAAATTCTGCATCACTCAGTTCCACACAGGCTGTTGTCCCATTCTATAAAAAAACACAATCAGGAAAAATCTCAGATCAGTCATAGTAAGTAGTGATACAGCATACAATACACTCAAAATGTCCCAATAACAGAATCCCCACAGCCCAGTTGAGTCACCTCTGCTAAGCCCCTCCCATATCAGGCCCCCCTCACTTCTATAAGCCAAGCAAGAATCATCAGAGCTTGTGTACTGTTGCTGCCTAGGGTAGAATAAATGAGGACCTGATCAGAGGCCACAGGAGATGTGGCTAAATAAGTAATTATGGGGCAGGTGAGCTCCTCCACAGGCTCTTCTCTAAACTAGCCCTAAGGTCTCAGGAATCATCGCTCCCATACTTACAGACAGCCTGAGCATAGCTCCCTCCTTTTTACCTGTGGGAAGAAAATGTTAAGAGGTTAGAGAAAAGGTAATGGCCATGAGGTCCTAGAAGAACCTCCTCATCTTGCAAACCAGAGGTTTCCAGAACTGTGACTAAAGATCTAGAGCAGGATCAAGAAACACAAAGGAAGGAAAGAATGAATCAATTGCCCTCCTGGAGATCTGTCCTAAGTAAGGTCCTTCCCCTCTGACCTTGATGGGATAAAGTCCCCATCACCACAATCATCTAAGTGAAACGTCTGTCCTTCACTGTCACTGGTGTTTTACACAAGACTAAATGCTGGTGCACAGGGCCCCAGGCTAGGTAAGAGGTGTGTGCAGATGGAATTTCACAGTAACAGGGAAAGGCACACATCTACCGGGGATTGAAACCCCAGTGGAACAAGAAAACTAAGACCCTTCCCAATTCCCTTTCCCTACCTAAGTTCTTCCTCCACATCACAGCAGCAACCACAGCTCCGAGAAGAACCAGGCCGGCAACAATACCCACAGTGGGGATAAGCAGCTGGATAGATGGCTCTGGAAAAGAACATTAAGGTGAGAGGTCTGACCCCAAGCCTCAGCCCAACTCTCTTGAAGTTTCAAAAGGGCTCCTGCTTTCCCTGAGAAGAGACATGACACCCTCCTACTCTCTCCTTACCCCATCTCAGGGTGAGGGGCTCCAGCAGCCCCTCATGCTGCACATGGCACGCATATCTCTGCTCTTCTCCAAAAGGCACCACAATAGCTGCCCACTTCTGGAAGGTTCTGTTGTCCCCTGTAGGTCTGGTCTCTATAAACTCTGTGTCCTGGGTCTGGCCCTTCCCATCCCTTTGCCAGGTCAGTGTGATCTCCACAGGGTAGAAGCCCAGGGCCCAGCACCTCAGGGTGGCCTCACGGTCAGAGACAGGGTGGTGGGTGATGTGTGTCTTTGGGGGATCTGCGGGAAAAAGTCAGAAAATTCAGGCACTTTGCATCCTCTCATGGAACACTCCAGCAGTGCTCATGTGACATACTAAGAACGGATAGTGGAAATGGGGTGGGGGGGGGGAGAAGAGCACAATACTCAGTCAACAGCTGGATCCAGGAATTGGAATAATCCTCCATTTCTTGGAAAGTTCTAGACTCTCATGAAGAGAACAGGGACCTCTGGTCCTGATCTGAGTGGAAGCCAGCGACTCAGAAGGCCTGTAATCAGTCCTTCAAATACCCTTAGTGAGGCAGAAAACAAGGCCTGAGAGACATAGTCATGGTGTCCAAGGCTGCTGCAGTCAGAGGGAAATGTTGACCAGTATTTCAAGGACTGTGTTCCCCTCCGTTCCCGGGAGACTTCATCACTTAACTGTCCAGAGAAGGGTGGCCCTCACTCTCTCTGTGGAAACAAGGGAGAGTTTTCCTGCTCTAAACCACAGGTAGGATAATATTCATAGAGATCTACAGGAGATGTGAAAGGCGCCCGCGGGTCCCTCGTACCTGCGTGCTGCAGGGTGTCCTTCCCATTCTCCAGGTATCTGCGGAGCGACTCCATGCACCTGCCCTCCAGGTAGGCCCTGAAATGCTCCACCACACCCTCCGCCTCCCACTTGCGCTGGGTGATCTGAGCCGCCGTATCCGCCGCGGTCCAAGAGCGCAGGTCCTCGTTCAGGGCGATGTAGTCAGAGCCATCGTAGGCGTGCAGATAATAAGCTCGGAGGAAGCGCCCGTCCGGCCCCACGTCGCTGCCAGATACTGACTGTACAGTGTGAGACCATGGCTCTGCCAAGAACAACCCGCGGGGAGTTTGTCCTAAACTGAAAACGAAACCGGGTGAAAATCCCTGTGAGCCCTTCCTGGGTCGAAGGTCTCAGGGGGTCCTGCAGCCTCGGGGTGACTCTCGGACCTGGAAACTCAGGCGACGCGGCATTCTCTGTGGGGGGGGTCTCAGGGGTCATGACTTGTGACCCGAACCCGAGTTACTCACCCTCCTTGCTCTGGTTGTAGTAGCGGAGCGCTGTCCCCAGGTTCTCTCGTTAAGTCTGTGCGTTGCCCTTGGCGTTCTGCGTCTCCCGCTCCCAATACTCCGGCCCCTCCCGCTCCACCCACGGCGCCCGCGGCTCCATCCTCCTATTCTTCGAGTCGCTGTCGAACCGCACGAACGGCGTGTCGTCCACGTAGCCGACTTCGATAAAGCGGGGCTCCCCACGGCCGGGCCGGGACACGGCGGTGGCGAAATATCGCAGAGTGGGAGCCTGGGGGCGGAGAGGAGCTGAAACCCGGCGCGACCCTCCTCCCGGCGCGGCTCCCCAGGTCCTGCGCTCCCGCCGGGCGATCCCCTCACTAGTCCCCTTAGATGCCGTTTCCCTCTCGATCCCGCATTCACCCGCCCAGGTCTGGGTCAGGGTGAGGACCAGGACAGCCGAGAGCAGTAAGAGGAGGGTTCGGTGCGCCCCAACCCTCATCCTCTGGGTACGGGTTTCAGAGTCCGGGTGTGTCCCTTAGTAACTGAAAACCACGGAGACGCTGATTGGCTTCTCTAGAAACCAACATCCAATGGGAATGAGAACTGGAGGTCACGTCAGGAGTGCCCAGGACCAGGGACCTGACACAGGTTGGGAGAAGCAGTGAAACTCCAGGGAAACAGGAATCTACTGTGCTAGTTTCTCCGCCCTGGAACCGCTGTGGGGATTGAGTCCCTGAGAGCTACGCCCTGCGCCATGAGCCTTTGCCCTGACTCCTGTTCTGCTCTGAGCACTGTTTGTCGCACTGTCCCGGAGTCCTAGCCCGGGCTGGGCCCAGCCCCTTCCCTTACACTTCCCGCTCCGGAATTCTCTCTTTGAACTGGACTCCCTACCTTCGACTCTTTACTTCTCCCCCTGAACTCTTCTAGAAGAAAACTAACTGAAGTTCACTTAGTTAGGGGAACTTGATGCCAGAGTGAACTTTCCCTGGAACTAGAGGTGTTGAGACAGTGGTTTTCTCCCAAAACCTGGAGAAATTATGTCTGAACGCACCAGACAGAGACTCTTACAAAGACCAATTTCCTTCTTGCTTATTAACAACAGTGGATTGTGGTTAGCACAATCTTGGTAACCCCTGAAAGCTCTGGAATCTAATCTGTAATAGATGTGATATGGGCCCTTGATTTAGAAATGTGACTGAACGCATTACAATTACAGGACGAAACTGCTAAGTTTTACTTTCCTAGTCTGTCAATGCGACTCCAAAGCAAATAAATAACACATACTCAGTCCATTTGTATTGAACTGAGAGACCCAGATAGGGCAATACCAGCAACCCTCGCACAAAGAGACAAGGGTGTAGCCCCCTCCAATGTTTATTACTGGCTTTTATTGAAGTCTCAGGCAAGAGAAAATGCATCACAGCAGAACGCTTCAAAGAGAGAATCAAGGTTAAAAAACAAGCAGTTTATCTTTAGCTGCATGATTGAACTCCTACCGTATCTTGTCCATTGCACTTCTGTCTTGCCTTAATTTTATCACTGCTAACATATGACTTAGGGCTGGGAAGGTACACTGTGTCTAGTAAGTATTGCTTTCGGTACTCCTGGTCAGCAGTGATTCTTGGCTCTTGTCCAGATCACTCTGTTCGTAGTGCCTATAACTTTTAACCCTGTGCTCTATCTTACACCGGTCTATTTATAATCTCCAACTGTGGATTGATGTATTTTTAAAATTACCTTCATTCCATAGTCCTGATTTCCTTGTGTGTCTTATTCCAAGACATCTCCTCAAAAACTATTACTGTATATTGCAACCAAGAGTCTATACAGACTTTAATTAACCTCAGGGTTGGAAATGTTCACTCCAGTCAAAATGCCCCTTACCAGTATTCATCCTTGCCAGTTTTTATGAATTATTCACATCTGAATCCCATGTATATTTTATTGGGACACTTGCTATTTTTAAACCTGATTAACATAAGGAGAAAATTATTTGTTAGGCAGTACCAAATGCAAAGAACACCCTACCAGACTCTGTAGACATGTACATTAAAAATCTATAAAATACTGCATTTAAATATGAGAATTCCACTGCTTTAGAACTCTTTCCCTCTGTTCTTGTTCCTCACCTCCTGCTTCTACAGCCTTTACCTTTGTCCCTCTCATCCCTCAAGCCCCTCCTCCCTTTACTCCTACCATCTCTTACTCCTGAACTATGGCATTAGCACTGTCCCCTCACGTTATGCCCATGACTCCTCTCCTCACAGTGACCAGCAATCCTGCTAATATGAGTCAAGCCTTGTTACTTCTTAACTTAAAACACTCCAATAGCTCTGTCTCGCTCTGGGAAACCTCTAGAACAGTGAATTTCAACCAGTGTGCCATGGCACAATATGCCATAGGAGGATCTTAGGTGTTCCGTGAAAAGTTTTAAAGACCATTAATTAAATTATTTTCAAGAGAAGTTTAGAGCATAGTAAGTATACTCTTTCTTTTACACATTTTTTGATCAACATAATTTAAGAGTACCACAGAAGTTTAACTATAGGTTCAAGTGAGCTTATGAGATAAAACAGGTTGAAAAACCTGCTCAAAATGTAAAGCACATGAGCAAAGGGGTTTTGGGCTATTTGAGTCAAAGTTGTAACCCCACTATGTAAACACATACATAGTACATAATAGGCACTAAAATTTTTGTTGAATGAATGAATGAAGTATGAGTGTTTTAAATTTTAATTGCATCACGTAAAAATTGTAAAATGAAGAACACTAAGAAAAGTTGAGAGAGATTTTATTTCATGCAGTTAGTTGTATATTAGTTCATAAACTCATTTCAGCAGAAGAAACATGTATTTATCTGTTGTACATGTATAAATTTCCTTTTATGGTATAACATATTACCACAAACTTAGTGGCTTTAGATGGCACTCATTTATTTGTTTAGATTTCCATACTCGGAAGCCCAGATGTGGTGTGGATGGATTCTCTGTGTAGGGTTTTACAAAGTTCTTCCTCATCTTGAGGTTGGTGTCCTCCCCCAAGCTTATGTGGCACCTGGGGGCAGAATTCAGGTTCTGCCAATTGTAGAACTAAGGTCCCTGTTTCCTTGGCAGCCCTCAAGGTGGAGCCAAAGGAGGGCTGTTTCCAATTACTGCTGCCCCCCCTGCATTCTTTGTCACATGGCCTCTCCGCTTTCATATCCCCCAGTGAAGGAAATCCCTCACACTGAGGCCCTCACTGTGAATCCCATGCTCAGGAAGAAGTCAGTCCTTTTAAGCACTCACCTGGATTCGAATAGTCCAATCTGGGATAATCAGGCAGTCTCAAAATACAGTAGAAAGTTTCAATAATAGATTATTCCTTGGATAAGAAAGAATCTCTGAGCTGGAGTTGGGAGCAGAGCAAGATGGCAGACCAGAGACAACTCCTTTGCAGCCATGTGTGGTGAGATCAGGGAGAAATGATTAGAGCCATCTCTGGTGGGCTGGTAGGGGGCAGGGGCACAGGGGCTGCACAGAAACATCATTTCAGAAGCATAGGGAGGCAGGAGGAGACTTCAGGAGTCCAAGAGGAGGTTGGAACTACTGGAAAATCAGCACAAGGGTGAGTACTTCCATAACAGCAGAGGCCAGCCAGTTCAGACAGAGAGGGCCTCCCCTGAAAACTTTTTAGACAGAGGTTTTCAGACAGAGAGGGCCTCCCCTGAAGACTTTTTTTATTTTCTGGACCTCCGCACAGGGTGGAGTTAACTTGGGAGAGCAAGCAAGTGATCTTAAACAGTGCACAAGGGCTGGGACTGAGCCAGTGGATGGAGTGGCACTCTTGTTGCTTTGGTGCTGGTTGGTGACAGCCATTGTGGGAGTGCTGCCTTGCAGGATCAGCCCTCAAGGTCCTAGTGTGAGGCCAGTTCTGGGATGCCTGCTAAGCTTGGCAGCCACTAGTGGGGAGACTTTATCGACACACACTTTCCCACTGCATGGCTAACGGACAGGGTTTGGAAAGGTAGGGGCATGCCTATGAAGCAGGTTGGTTAGAGCTTTAGGCTCCCAACCCTGCGGGGATTGAAGGCAAGGAAATCAGGAGGATGGGACCAGGTCACCCTGGCAAGATACAGTTCTCCATTTCCTGTCTTATACAGCTATATCAGAACCATGATTAGCATCTCATACCCAGAAACATCACCTGTTATCCAGGCAATATATGGCAATAGATATTTTTTCCTTTTTTATTTTTTTTAATTTTGTTGACATCCTGAAGATGTCAAAGAAAATACAGAGAATCTCTTCAAGAGATAAATTGCTGAAATATCAGAAATATAATTTAGAATATGGATGGCAAATAAGATAATTGGAATAGAGAAAAATACAGAAACAGAGAAACAAAAAGCAATTCAGAAGTTGTGTCAAGAAATTAATGAATTCAAAGACAAAGTCACCAAGGATATGGATATAATGAGGAAAGATGTAGCAGAGCTTTAGAAATTGAAAAAAGTATTTGAGGGTCCCTGAGAAATCGATTTGATCAGTGTGAAGAAAGAATCTCAGATAAAGAATATAAGACTTTTGAACAATCCCAAGCATTCAACAAGGGAGAAAAATGGAAAAGAAGAACAAAATATTCCCTGAGAGAGTTATGCTTTCCAAAAGAATCATTCATCTTTTCATCTTTGAATCTTTTTCATTCCAAAAAATCAAACATCCAAATTCTAGGGATTTATGAAGTAGAAGAGGAAAAGGAGAAGGAGAAGGAGAAGGTCCCAAAGGTACAAATTCTCTGCTCTAAGACATTATGGTATTTGCATTGCAACAGACACAGAAATTCAGATAATAGATAGTTTCAGAAACTCAGCATGACTCAATCCAAAGAAAGTATTGCCTAGATACATTGTAATTAATTTTGCCAATGTTAATATGAAGGTGAAATTTCTGCAAGCTGCCAGGCATAAAAAAGTATTACTTACAAAGGCAAAAGTATAAGGATGATTGCAGATCTTTCAGCCAAAACTCTCCAAGCCAGAAAAGAATGGCCAACAGCCCCCAATCTTCTTAAATAAAACACTTTCCAGTCCAGGATCCTATACCCTGCTAAACTGAGTTTCATTTGTGATGGAGAAATCAAATTCTTCACTGACATCCACATGCTGAGGAAATTTGCCATGGCTAGATCAGCTCTACAGGAAGTGCTCAGACCCATTCTTCATAACAATCGACAGGAAGGTACACCACCAAAGTAAACCTACCTAGAAATTAAACAAAAAAGCCTAGCTTCCACAATAATGAGAGGCATAAAATTAAGCTCTGGACTTCTGAATAACAGGAAGACCAAAACTCTGCCACATCTGTCAATTCTCTCAATTAATGCGAATGGTTTGAACTCTCCTTTAACAAAGCATAGGCTGAACAACTGGATACAAAAACTCAGGCCAGATATCTGTGGCCAACAGAAACTCACCTTACCTCAAAGGATAAAACAAGAGTCAGGGTAAAGGCATGGGCAACAGTATTCTAGGCAAAAAGAAAGCAGAAAAAGGCTGGGGTTGTAATCTTGTATGCAGATACAATTGGATTCAAAACAACAAAAATAATGAAAGACAAAGATAGACACTATATACTGGTCAAGAGAAACACACAATATGAAGAGTTTTCAATAGTTAACATCTATGCACCCTATCTAAATGCTCCTTGATATATAAAACAAACCCTAACTGATCTGAATAATATGATATCTTCCCACACTATAATAGTTGGAGATTTTAACACCCTATTGCAACAGTATGGGAGAGATCCTCCAAGGAGAAACTAAACAAAGAAATAATGGACTTAAATAAGACCCTAGAACAAATGAACATAACAGACATTTATAGAATGCTTTATCCTAACAAAACTGAATATACATTCTTCTCATCACCCCATGGATCTTCTTCCAAAATTCATCACATCTTAGGTCACAAGGCTAACCTCAACAAATTCAAAAGAACAGAAATTATCCCCTGTATCTTCTCAGACCAATATGGAATAAAAGTTGAACTCAATAACAACAGAAATCTTCATCCTCATATAAAATAATGGAAACTAAATAACCTTATTCTGAATAAAAGCTGGGTCATAAACAAGATCAAGAAGGAGATCATTAGAGTTCTGGAACAAAACTATAATGAAGACACAAACTATCAAAACCTGTGGAATAGTGCAATGGCAGTCCTTAAAGGGAAATTTATAGTTAGATGCCTTCACGAAGAAAACAGAAAGAGAGCAAGACAGCAACCTAATGGGCCATCACAAACAACTGTAAAAAGGAGAACAATCTAATTCCAAAGCCAGCAGAAGAAAAGAAATAACTAAATTTAGAGCAGAAGTAAATGAAATTGAAAACAAAAGAATTATTCAGAAGATTAGCAAAACAAAAATTCGGTTCTTTGAAAAGATTAATAAAATTGACAAACCTCTGGCAAGACTAGCCAGAAACAGAAAAACAAGATCTCTAATAACTACAATCAGAAATGATAAAGGGGAAATAACAGATGCCAAAGAAATACAAAGATTCTCAACATTTACTACAGAAAACTCTACTCCCAGAAATACAAAACTGTACAGATGGACTGACATCTGGAAGCACAATACCTTCCAAAACTTAGCCAGAGAGATTTAGAAATCTTGAATAGATCAATATCAAGTACCGAAAGAGCATCAAGTATACTAAATCTCCCCAGAAAGGAAAGCTCTGGACCAGAGGGTTTCACAGCAGAATCCTATCAAACCTTCAAAGAGGAACCAGTTCCTATAATGCATTAATTTTTCCAAAATATAGAGAAAGAAGGAATAATCTTCAACACATTCTATGAAGCAAATGTAACCCTGATCCTCAAACCAGGAAAGGACCCAACAAAAGAAGAAAACTATAGACCAATATCATTATTGAATATCAACACAAAAATATTCAACAAGATGTTAGCAAACAGAGGAATTCTGGGAAGATGGCCAAATGGTAGCAACCCTCAGCAGAGGCAGGTCCTGACCAGAGGGAGAAAAACTGGATGGAATTGGATTGTATGAAGCCAAAGGTGGGGAGCTGAACCAAGAAAGAAGTTCCATAAGCTATAACTTCAAGGAAGAGCATTCAAGAAAACAAATTACAGGTACAAAGTCTATCAACTAGAGGATAGGAGACTCCCTCCCCCAAGCAGGAGGCCAGCCACAGGCTCTCTGTGGGCAAGAAGGGAACAAAGGACTTCTCATTTTACCTCACTGGAGAGAGCCACTAAACCCTAGGTCTCTTTCTCCAGGGAGGTCCCACTTAGGAACCTAGACACCACCCTGCCAGACACAAAATTGAACAGATATTTTCCCTTACAATTCCAAACTCCTTCAGTCAATAGAAGTCTGAAGTTCTGCCCACTGCAGAGTGCAAAGTGTTTGGTCTTTTCCTGAGAGATCTGGGCATAATGTGGACTACCGATCATCAGGATGGAATCTGCAACTAGTGGGGAAGAAAGAGAGTGTGGGAAGAAAGGGACACTCAGTGGGATGAGGAGCCATCCCCTGGTTATGACTTTGCCCAGACAGTAGTGGTATTGACACTTTGTTCAGGCTGTGTCTGGCAGGACAGGGTACAGAACTTCCTGGCTCTGATGGCACCCACAATGGGAGAGTGGATGCCCAGGATCAACTGAGTTCTGCAGGTAGAGCTGGTCTCTAGCCCTAGGTGGGCCAGTGAGCAGAGGTTTGCTGGATGTGGACTGAGACCTGAGGGCAAGGACATGGTCCCCTGACTCTAACAGAGCCAGCAAGCCTCCAGGAGTGGACTGAGACCTGTGAGAGGGAATGTGGTCCCCTGTCTCCAGCTGGGCCAGCAAGCTTGCTGGATGTGGACTGAGATCAGTAGGTGGGGGCATGGTCCCCTAACTCCAACTGGTCTGGCAAACAGAGGCTTGCTGGGAGTGGACTGAGACCAGCAAGTGGGGGCATGGTCCCCAGTTCCAGTTGGATCTGTGAGCAGAGAAGTGGACAATAGTGTGGACTGAGTCTGGTAGGTGGGGTCATGGATCCTTGGCTCCAATAGTGCTGTTGGAGACCCTTAGATCACTCTCTGTTGAGCAGAGTTTGCACTGCCTGAAACAATTTAATTGGAACTCATTTCTGGGGCTATCCACCTGGAGACACTCTGAGGTTGACCTTCAAAGTTTTGTAATGGAAAAGAAGAGAAAGGTGGAGGCTGGGCAACACAGTTGTCTGTATCTCTTCACAGCTGATATTTAAACCTAATACCATGGCTTCTTAGGATAGGGTAGAGGTTGGCTGATATCAAAACAGAGCTAGTTTGCACTAGCTCACCAAATATGTCCTTAGAGTCTCCAGCCAAAAATCTGAAAGGGGCCTTGGTAAGGTTGTAGGAGATAAGCCACAATTACAAAGACTTGCACTTTGGTAAGGGGCTGATGATCTCTACTACCTGGGAACCCATATTCAATCTCACCCTACCAGTTCTAATAACCAAATGGTGGAAAATAAACATGGGATGGAACCAACAGAAGAACTCTGGCAACATGAATAACCAGAGTAGATCTACACCCCCCAAGGAATGACAAAGGAGATACAAATGAAGATGCCATGCATAAATAAATAGCTGAAATGTCAGAAATCAAATTCAGAATATGGATGACAAATAAGATGAATCGAATGGAAGAAAAGTTAGACATTGAAATCCAAAGAGTAGTTCTAAAGTTGTCTCAAGAAATTAATGAATTCAAAGACAAAGTCACCAAAGATATGGACATAATGAGAAAAGAGATAGCAGAGCTCAAGTAAATGAAAAAGTTATTCAAGGAGCTCCAAAATACAGGAGAATCCCTCAGTAACAGAGCTGACCAGGCAGAAGAAAGGATCTATGAAACTGAAGAAAAAGCTTTTGAAAGTTCTCAAATGCTCAAAGCAGACAAAAGGAGAGCAAAAACTGATCATTCCCTTAGAGAGCTGTGGGATCACTTCAAAAGATCAAACATTCATCTTATATGAAATCCTGAAGGAGAAGAGGATGGTCCTAAAGGTACAGATGCTCTACTGCAAAAGATTATGGAGAATTTCCCAACCATGGCAAGAGATACAGAAATTAAGACAGTAGATAGTTTCAGAATCCCAGCAAGACTCAATCCAAATAAAGCATCTCCTACACACATTGTGATTAACTTTGGCAAAGTTAAGATGAATATAAAATTCTGCAAGCAGCCAGATGTAAGAAAAGCATTACCTACAAAGGAAGAAATAATCAGAAGGACTGCAGAACTCTCAGCTGAAATATTTCAAACCAGAAGAGGATGGTCATCAACCTTCAATCTCCTAAAACAAAACAACTTTCAGCCTAGGATCCTGTATTCAGCTAAATTGAGACTCAATGGTGATGGAGAAATCAAATACTTTAATGACATATACGTGTTGAAGAAATTTGCTATAACTAAACTAGCTCTCCTGGATATTCTCAGACCCATCCTCCATAATGACTGGAACAATGCTGTACCACCAAAGTAAACTCACTCAGAAATTTTTGAAGAAAACCCAATTTCCACAGTGGTGAAAGGATTAAAAAGGTCCACAGAACATTTGAAAAACATGACACCCAAAACCCTACTAGGCTTATGAATTCTTTCAATCAATGTGAATGGTTTGTTCTCTAAAGAGGCACAGTTGGCTGACTGGATACATAAACTCACTCCTGATATCAGTTGAATACAAAAATCTCATCTTACCTTAAAAGATAAAAATAGACTCAGGGTGAAGGGATGAACATCAGTAATACAAATTAATAATGTAAATCAGAAAAAAGCAGGGGTTCTAATTTTGTTTGCATATATAATTGGCTTTAAACCAACAAAGATAAAGAAAGATAAGGATGGTCACTACCTACTTTTTCAAGGGAAACACCCAAGATGAAGAGATTTCAATAATCAACATTTATGCACCCTATCAGAATGTTCCTCAATTTATAAAGCAAACTCTAATGAAGATGAACTCCCTGATATCTTCCTGTACTATAATAGTTGTAGATTTTAACATCCCTTTGACAGTCTTGGATAGATCCTCCAAGAAGAAACTAAACAAAGAAATATTAGACTTAAACCTCACCCTAGAACAAATGGACTTAATAGACATCTACAGAACATTTCAACCTAATGAAACTGAATATACATTCTTCTCATCGGCCCATGGATCATCATCGAAAATTGACCATACCTTATGACACAAGTCTAACCTCAGCAAATTTAAAAGAATAGAAATTATTCCTTGTTTCTTCTTGGACCATCATGGAATAAAAGTTGAACTCAACAGCAACAGGAATCTTCATACTCAAACAAAGTCATGGAAACTACAGAATCTTAGGCTGAATGATAGCTGGGTCAAAGATGATCTTAAAAAAGAAATCACCAAATTTTTGGAACAAAATGATCATGAAGACACAAGTTATCAAAACCTGTGGGATACTGCAAAGGCAGTCTTAAGAGGGAAATTTATAGCATTGGAAGCCTTCATCAAGAAAACAGAAAGAGGCAGCGCCTGCAGCTCAAAGAAGTAGGGCACTGGCCCCATATGCTGGAGGTGGCGGATTCAAACTCAGCCCCGGCCAAAAACTGCAAAAAAAAAAACTTAAGAAAACAGTAAGAGAGGAAGCCAGCAACCTAATGGATCATCTCAAGCAACTAGACAAGGAAGCACCTTCCAACCCCAAACCCAGCAAAAGAAAAGAAATAACCAAAATTAGGGCAGAATTAAATGAAATTGAAAACAAAAGAATCATTCAGAGATCAATGAAACAAAAAGTTGGTATTTTGAAAAGATGAATAAAATTGATAAACCTTTGGCCAACCTAACCAGAAACAGAAAAGTAAAATCTCTAATATCATCTATCAGAAACAATAAAGGAGAAACAACAACAGGCACCTCAGAAATTTTAAAAATCCTCAATGATTACCACAAAAAACTCTATTCCCAGAATATGAAATTCTGAAATAAATGGACCAATACCTGGAAGCACACCACCTTCCTAGACTCATCCAGAAAGAATTAGAAATCTTTAATAAACCTATATCAATCACTAAAATAGAATCAACAATACAAAATCTTCCCAAAAAGAAAAGGGCAGTATCAGATGGCTTCACATCAGAATTCTATCAAGTCTTACAAGAGGAACTAGTACCTATATTATACAACCTTTTCCAAAGCCTAGAAAAAGAAGGAATAATTCCCATCACATTCTCTGAAGCAAATATCACCCTGATACCCAAGTCAGGAAAGGTTCCAACAAAGAGAGAAAATTATAAACCAAAATCATTAATGAATATTGATGCAAAAATATTCGATATGATCTTAGCAAACAGCATTCAACAACACATCAAAAACTTTATACACCATGATTAAGTTGGTTTTATTCCAGGGTCACCAGGGTTGGTTCAACATATGCAAATCTATAAATATACCACACAAATAAAATATAAAACAAAGACCATATGATTCTCTCAATTGATGCAGAAAAAACTTTTGATAATATCCAGCACCTTTTTATGATCAGAACACTTAAGAAAATAGGCATAGGCGGCAGCTTCTCACTACTGGCACCTCCTTCCTACATCATCCCCTGCCGGGGCTGGCTACGAACACTCTTAGTACTGCCGCTGCCCCCGCCGTCACCACCACTGCTACTACTGTTGCCGCTTCTTAAATACTGCTCCTGCCCCTCAGGCCAAGTGGTTTTAAAATGGAAAATTTTGATGCATCACTTAGTCCCTATTTCAAAGCATTGTTAAGTACCCAAGATACCAGAGTAAAAGGATAGTTTCTTCTGGACAATTACATACCTACATTTATCTGTTCCATCATATATTTACTAATTGTATGACTAGGACCAAAATACATGAAGAATAGACAGCCGTTCTCTTGCCAGGGTTAATTTTAGTGGTGTATAATCTCGGATTCACATTGCTATCTCTACATGTTCTGTGAGTCAGTAACAGGAGTATGGGAAGGCAGATACAACTTCTTCTGTCAGGGCACACAGAGCGTGGGAGAGTCAGATATGAAGATCATCCAGGTCCTCTGTTGGTACTTCTTCAAACTGAATTTATGGATACCTTCTTCTTTATCCTGCATAAGAACAACCGCCAGATCACAGTGCTGCACATCTACCACCACGCCTCCATGCTGAATATCTGATGGTTTGTGATGAACTGGGTCCTCTGTGGCCACTCTTATTTTGGTGCCACACTGAACAGCTTCATCCACATCCTCATGTACCTATGGTCTGTCTCCAGTCCCTTCCATGCGTCCGTACCTTTGGTGGAAGAAGTACATCATTCAGGGGCAGCTGCTTCAGTTTGTGCTGACAATTGTCCAGATCAGCTGTGGGATCATCTGGTCATGCACATTCCCTCTCAGTTGGTTGTATTTCCAGATCAGATACACGATTTCCCTGGTTGCTCTCTTCACAAACTTCTATATTCAGACCTTCAACAGGTAGGGGGCCTCTCGGAGGAAAGACCACCTGAAGGACCACCAGAATGGGTCCACAGCTGCTGCAAATGGACACACCAACAGCTTGTCTTTCCTGGAAAATAATGTGAAGTTTAGGAAGCTGAGGAAGGATTGAAATCTAAGCATTGAAAACCTCCAAACCACGTCATCTGATTGTAAGCACAATATGAGTTGTGCCTGATGCTCGTAAACAGCTGCTGTAACTAGTCCAGCCTACAATAGTGTGACTCATGTAGGATCTCTTTCATCCGTTCAAAACCCTCAAAAAACATATACAGATAATACAAGTAGATTAAGATTTCTAACATTTTTGGACTCTCATCAACCCCCACCTTGCACTAGACTGTAGAAAGGGAATATTGTTGTAGTATACAACATTGCTGTTGCATTATTAGTTATAACATTATAGGCGCTGAATTGTGATTCATAATTTAAAAACACTGTAATCCAAACTTTTTTTTACCGTAGATCATGACTGTAAATGTAAATTTGTATAATGTTGTTTCAGTAGAGAAACACACACGTCTTAAAATTTAAAAAGGAGGGCCCAAAGCTAATTAATTTAAATTAGGGTATATTTCAAGTTTGTATTTATTTGTGATAACTCTGTTTAAAAAAATCAAAGACCGTGATTTATGTAACTAGCATGTGACATATAATTTCAAGTGACTTGTAGATGTGAAATCAGAAATGGCATGTTCGGTTCTGTAATATTGGCTTTGAATCAGGCTGACTCAAATCTAGTGGAATAGTCAGTTTAACTTTTTAACAGATCTTATATTTTTATTTTGAGTGCCACTATTAATAATGTAAAAAAGGGGAGAGGGCTCTAAAGCAGTCTTGATGAAACTTAAATATATATTCTTTGTTCTCAAGATTTTAGGTAGAGTGTAGAGTAAGTAGACCATTTTTTAATTTCTCTGAAGTGCTTAGTGCTTTTATACAGAAAACAAAAAATCTGTTTTGCTTTCCATCAGTGCAAGAGAAGATGTATACTTTTCAGAAGAGATTGAATTCTTACCATTTGACAGTGTCACATAGATGGACAGTGAAAAACTGGTTTCCAGGGTCCAATTTTGGACTGATTTCTGTACTGCTATCTGTTTTGACACTAACTTCCTTTTGAAATGTGCCTAGTTTACCAAAATTTACAAAAGGGAGATAAAGGACCTTAAAAAATGTTAAGGTGGCTTGGCACCTGTGGCTCAAAGGGCTAAGGCGCCAGCCACATACACCTGAGCTGGTGGGTTCAAATGCAGCCTGGGCCCGCCAAACAACAATGCCGGCTGCAACCAAAAAAAAAAAAAAAAAATGGCCGGGCATTGTGGCGGACGCCTGTAATCCCAGCTACTTGGGAGGCGGAGGCAAGAGACTAGCTTGAGCCCAGGAATTGGAGGTTGCTGTGAGCTGTGGATGCCACAGCACTCTATCCAGGGTGACGGCTTGAGGCTCTGTCTCAAAAAAACAAAACAAACAAAAAAGAAAAAATTTCAGGGTAAGGCTGGGCACAGTGGCTCGCACCTATAATCCTAGTACTCTGGGTGACTGAAACAGGTGTATTGCTTGAGCTCAGGAGTTGAGACCAGCTTGAATGAGAGAAAAACCCTCATCTTTAAAAAATAGCCAGGTGTTGTGGCAAGTGCCTATAGTCGCAGCTATTTGGGAGGCTGAGGCAAAAGGATCTCTTGAGTTCAAGAGTTGGAGAGTGCTGTGAGTTATGATGCCATAGCATTCTACCAAGGGTAACAAGTGAGACTCTGTCTCGGGAAAAAAAAAAAAGAAAGAAAGAAAGAAAAAAAGAAAAAGAAAGAAAAAAAATTTAAGGTAAAATTAAACAGATAGCTACAGCATAAGAGAACAGATAAATCAGATAGAGTTAATTTGTTTCATGTAAATCTAATAGTACCTGTAATTTTTTTCTGCTTAGAATCTAACAATTTGTTTAGAATGTCTTATTTAAAAATAATAGACTTCAGACTGCTTATCATAAAATCATGTCTCTCGCACTTGAGGCAGTGGTCAAAACAGATGTGGAGTATTATATGTGTTATTTTAAAGTGTTAGAATTTAGCCTCTGAATACCTTCTCTGTTGGGGTAAAAATACATTTATTCAACCACTCATGACACATCTTAGAAGGTTATTGACAATGTGTAAACTAATTGTTGGTTTGATATTTATGTAAATATCAATTTACCATGCTTTAATTTTGCACATTCATATTAGAGGGAGCCAGTGGTTCTCCTATTAGTCTTATGGGTTTTCTGTTTGAGAGGAGTCACGACATCTGTTTACATTTACCTTATCAAACCTAGAATGTGTATATTTATAAAAGTATGTCTTCATTCCTAGGTACTAATTTGCAAATGTCTTTACATATTTCAATATAGAAATTGTAACATTCAAAAAAAAAAAGAAAAGAAAATAGGCATAGAAGGGATATTTCTTAAACTGATAGAGGCCATCTACTCATATCTGGAACTAGGCAAGGATGCTCATTGTCTCCACTGCTATTCAACATAGTAATGGAAGTCTTAGCCATCACAACCAGGCAGGAGAAGGCAATCTAGGGTATCCAAATACGGTCAAAGGAGATCTCACTCTTCATAGATGATAATCATTTTATACCTGGAAAACCCCAAGGACTCAACTACAAAACTCTTAGAAGTGATTAAGGAATACAGCAACGTCTCAGGATACAAAATCAATATTCACAAATCAGTAGCTTTCATGTATACCAACAATAGTCAAGCTGAAAAAAATAGTCAAGGACTCTATTCCTGTTACAGTAGTGCCAAAGAAGATGAAATATATGGGAATTTTTCAAAGGACATGAAAGATCTCAATAAAGAGAACTATGAAACTCTGAGAAAAGAAATAGCTGAAGATGTTAACAAATGGAAAAACATACCATGCTCATGACTGGGAAGAATAAACATTGTTAATATTTCCATACTACCCAAAGCAATACACAAATTTAATGCAATCCCTATTAAAGCACCACTGTCATACTTTAAAGATCTGGAAAAAATAGTACTTTGTTTTATATGGAATCAGAAAAAACTTGAGTAGCCAAGACATTACTCAGAAGCAAAAACAAATCAGGAGGAATCACACTACCATACTTCAGGCTATACTATAAATCTATAGTGATCGAAACAGAATGGTACTAGCACAAAAATAGTGGTAGATGTATGGAACTGAATGAAGAACCAAGAGATGAACTCAGCTACTTATTGTCATTTGATCTTTGACAAGCCTATCAAAAATACTCAGTAAGGGAAAGACTCCCTATTTAATGAATGGTGCTGGATGAACTGGCTGGCGACCTGTAGAAGACTGTGACTGGACCCCCACCTTTCAACATTAACAAAAATTGATTCTTCCTGGACAAAAGATTTAAACTTAAGACATGAAACTGTAAAAATACTAAAAGAGAGTGCAGGGAAAAGACTTGAAGAAATTGGCCTGGGAGAATATTTTATGAGGAGGACTGCCTAGGCAATTGAAGCAACACCAAAAATACATTACTGGGATCTGATCAAACTAAAAAGCTTTTTCACAGCCAAGAGCACAGTAAGTAAAGCAAGCACATAACCTCCAGAATGGGAGATTTTTGCAGGTTATGCTTCCCACAAAGGTCTGATAACTAGAATCCACAGAGAACTCAAACTATTCAATTAAAAAATAACAAATAACCCCATTTCTGTGTGGGCAAGAGACTTGAACAGAACGTTCTCTAAAGAAGATAGGCACATGGCCTACAAACACATGAAATAATGCTTGTCACCCTTAATCACTATAGAAATGCAAATCAAAACCACTTTGAGATATCATCTAACTCCAAGATTAGCCCACATCACAAAATCGCAAAACTATAGATGTTCATGTGGATGCAGAGAGAAGGGAACATTCTACACTGCTGGTGGGAATGCATGTTAATATGACCTTTCTGGAAATAAGTTTGTAGAATACTCAAAGAACTAAAAGTAGACCTACCATTTGATCCTGCAATTCATATACAAGGTATATACCTAGATAAGTATATCAAACATCATTTTACAACAAAGACATTTGCATCAGAATGTTTATTGCAGTCCAATTCATAATTTCATAATTGCCAAGACATGGAAACAGCCCAAGTGCAGACCCATGAATGGATTAACAAATTGTGGTATATAAACACCATGGAATACTATGCAACCATAAAAAAGGATGGAGACTTCACATCTTTTATATTTACCTGGCTGGAGCGGGAACATATTTGTCTTAGTAAAGTATCTCAAGAATGGGGGGGGAAGTATCCAATGTACTCATTACTCCTATGAAATCAAAATATAATACCTACACATTCATATGAGTGGTAAAACAAAACTATAGTCCATAAATTAGAAGGGAAGAGAAGAGAGAGGGGAAGGTGGGAGGAGTGAGGGTATTTGGGGACACCTCACCTGATGTGCATGATGCAATAGTACATTTCAAAACTATTAAGAAAAGAGTATAATTGTGATGGATGAGTTACTTAGTTCAATGTAAGCATTTCACATTGTACATTAAATCAGTATACTGAATGCCATAAACGCATCAATGTACACAATTATTATTTAATAAAAAATTAAATAAAAATATATTTTAAAAGGATATTAGCAGACAGAATGCAATAACACATTAAAAAGGTTATATACTATGATCAAGTGGGTTTTATCCCAGAGACACAAGGTTGATTCAACATACACAAATCTGTAGATATAATACACCACATAAATAGAATCAAAAACAAAGGCCATGATTCTTTTAATTGATGCAGAAAAGACTTCTGACAACCTCCAGCATCCTTTCATGACAAAAACACTCAAAAAAATAGGCATAGATGGAACATTCCTTAAGCTAATAGAGGCTATCTATAGCAAATCCACAGCTGATATCATATTGAATGGAGTAAAACTGAAAACTTTCCCACTCAAACCTGGAACCAGACAAGAAAGCCCACTGTCTCCACTGCTATTTAACAAAGTGTTTGAAGTCCTACCCATCGCAATCAGGCAAGAGAAGGAGATGGAAGCATCCAAATGAGGGGCAGAGGAGGCAAACTCTCCCTCTTTGCAGATGACATGATCTTACACCTGGAAAACCCCAGGGACTTCACTACAAAGCTTAGAAGTGATTAAGGAATATAGAAGCATCTCAGGACATAAAATCAATACCCATAAATTAGTAGCCTTCATATATGCCAACAATTGTCAAGTTGAGAATAAAATCAAAGACCCTTTTCCTTTTACAATATCACCAAAGAAGATGTAATACATGGGAATATATCTAACAAAAGATGTGAAATATCTCTGTAAGGAGAAGTATGAAACTTTGAGAAAGAAAAAATCAAAACATGTCAACAAATGAAAGAACATAACATGCTCATGGCTGGGAAAAATCAACATTGTTATAATGTCCATACTACCCAAAGAAATCTATAGATTTAATGCAATCCCTATCAAAACACCAATGTCATACTTTAAAGGTCTTGAAAAAATAGTACTTCAATTCATATGGAACCAGAAAAAATCCTGAATAACAAGTACAGTTCTTAGAAATAAAAACAAATCTGGAGGCATAGCATTGCCAGTATGCAGGTTATATTGCAAGCCTATAGTGATCAAAACATCATGGTATTGGCACACAAATAGAAACCTACAGAATAGGATACAGAATCTAGAGATAAACCCAGCCACTTATCATCGTTTAACTTTGATAAGCCTAAAGAAAACATGCCAGAAAAGAATCCTTATTTAACAAATAGTGCTTGGAGAACTGGTTATCTACATGTAAGAGACTGAAACTTAACCCACATCACTCACAATTTACAAAAATTGATTCCTATTAGATAAAAGATTTAAGTTTGAGACATGAAACAATAAAAATTCTAGAGGAGAGTGTTGGGAAAACACTTGAAGATATTGACCTGGGAAAAAAAGTTTATGAGGAAGACCACCCCCTCACCCCAGCACACCAAAAATAATTAATGGGACTTGATCAACCTAAAAATTTCTGCACAGCTAAGGGTACCACAGAGAAAGGAAACAGCCCTCAGAATGAGAGAATATTTTTGCATGTTATGAATCTGACAAAGGCCTGATAACCAGAATCTACACAGAACTCAAATTAAACAATAAGAAAAGTGCAAACAACCCTCTTGCCCTCAAGTGGGCAAGAGATTTGAACAGAAACTTCTCTGAGGATGACAGAGGAATGGCCAAGAAACACATGATAAAATACCCACTGTCTATAATCCACAGAGAAATGAAAATCAAAACCACTCTAAGGTATCACCTAACCCCAGCAAGATTAGCCCACATCACAGAGTCCCAAAACACCAGATGCTGGCACGGATGTGGAAAGAAGGGAACACTTCTATCCTGCTGGTGGGACTACAAACTAATTCTTCTTAGTAAAGTATCACAAGAATGGAAAGATAAATATTCAATGTACTCCATGCTAATATGAAATCAATACATAAACAATTACATGTTCCTAACAAAAATAAAACACTACTCTAGTTCAGTTCAGGGGTGGAGGGAAGCATGAGGGAGGACGTATGGAAAAAGGAAGAATGACATGAGGCAGAATTTCACCTATTGTGCACATTGTAAGGGTGTATAACACACCCCCTGGGTAAGGAACTCTTCTACAAATGGAACTTTCCCCCAAAGTGAGAACAATGTAACCTAAATATTGTACCCTCATATTAATTTGAATAAAGTTTTAAAAAAACTGGCTCGGCGTCTGTGGCTCAATGGGCTAAGGCGCCAGCCACGTACAACTGAGCTGATGGGTTAGAATCCAACCCGGGCCCGCCAAACAACAATTACGGCTGCAACCAAAAAATGGCTGGGCATTGTGGCAGGTGCCTGTAGTCCCAGCTACTTGGGAGGTAGAGGCAAGAGACTTGCTTGAGCCCAGAAGTTGGAGGTTGCTGTGAGCTGTGATGCCAAAGCACTCCGTCCAGGGTGACATCTTAAGGCTCTGTCTCAAAAAAAAAAAAAAAAAAAAATTAAAAAAAAAACAAGTGATGGAGTCAGAAGATGGGCATGACTATTTCATCTTTTCTACTTACTATTTATTCACACTGGGCTTGTAACAAAACTTCTATGATACCCAAGCTCTATCCATATAAAAATGAGTAACAATGTATACTCAAAATTTTTAAAAAACAGTGTTAGTTACAAAACCATTTAGTGACAGTTTTGTTGTGAATCACAACACAAACCACTATCATTTTCCCCATTTTAGCATGATTTGTAATAAAAGTAATAGTAATAATGATTTTAATCCCTATGTAAAGCTGAGAATAATAGATGACTGTTGAAACAGATAACTTATCTTTAGGGAGAAAATTTTGGGATTCTTTTGCTTTGCTTTTTTATGTTTGGGAGCAATTATCAATATACATTAATTGTTTATGAAATACTCATGATCCCCAGGTATTTCATCATTGACCTTAAGAGAATACTAATTAGTTATTATTCATAGCACAGATGTGTCTCCTTGTTCGATTCTTTTCCTCACCACGAAACTAGAGTATTCTCATTAATTAGGCCTTTAATTCAGGAGAGTTGATGGCAGGAGCCTCTTTCCTCAATCGTGAAGGTTCACGGTGACAATCAGGCAGAAGGGGTAGCAGTCTGAGAATATTGCAGCTCTGTTTAGATATAAGGAATAATACTCATCTTGTCCTTTAGAAAATAAAAATACTTTTTTCTTCAGAATTTTTCTTGGCTGAATCATCTGCACTAAAACATTTGCTCAGCTAAAGTAGGGTAAGTGGGCACAAAACAGATTGTCTTAGGAGTATTATCAGAGGTTTCTCAACATCAAAATGATTTGTGTACAAACTTCTAGCTTTTATACTAATTTTTCTTCCTTCAGTGTAACATGAGACATCTACTAAACTCTATGTTAATATCTCTTAAATTGGAGATCATTAAAAATGAAAAGGATTATTCTTCTTGAATCAAAAGTTTGTGATTAAATATCTATGAAATAATCTATTTTGGCAAGTATTTATTAATAGCCTACTAGGTACTTTAAGGGACATTCATCTAATAAAAGTGTGTCAGAGTTAAAGAGGAAGTGAGTTTGTTTGAAAAGTAAAAATCATGAAATCTATTTTGAATTATAATGTGTGAAATGAGTTGTAAACCTGTTGGTATGATAATTTAAAAATATGTGTTGGTGTTGAGCATCCTAGTAAAACTACATACCTGGAAACATAAGAGGAAAGTAAAACTAGGAAAGGCGGATGGCAAAGTTATGTATCCAGAGCTAGTAACTGAAGCTACAGAATGAAGGAGATAAATGAAACAAAGAGAAATGCTGTGATAAGCATTTGGGTGTAGGAGTCTTTTTGATATAGCAACTTCTTTTCATTTGGGCAGATACCCAGCAGTGGGATTGCTGGATTAAATGATAGGTCTACTTTTAGTTCTCTGAGGAATTTCCCTACTGTTTTCCATAGAAGTTGTGCTAATTTATATTGCCACCTGCGAGTGTTCCTTTACACTACCTCTATACCAATATCTATTGTTTTTTGAATTAATAAGAATGACTACTCTGACAGAGGTAAAATGGTATCTCCTTGCAGTTTAAGTTTGCATTCCCCTGGAGATTAGTGATGTGATGTTGAACATGTTGTCATACGTTTTTTGGCCATTTATATATTTTTATTTTTAGACAGTCTCGCTCTGTCACTCAGGCTAGAGTGCCATGGCCTCAGCCTAGCTCACAGCAAACTTAAACTCCTAGGCTCAAGTTATCCTCCTGCCTCAGCCCCCTGAGTATCTAGAACTATAGGCATAATCCAGCACACTCAGATAAATTTTCTATTTTTAGTAGAGATGGGGTCTTGCTTTACTCAGACATGTCTCAAACTACAGACCTCAAGTGATCGTCCCACCTTGGCCTCCCAGAGTACTAGGATTACAATCATAAGCCACTGTGCCCAGCTTTTATAATTTGTTTGTGTCCCTTGTCTACTTTTGTTGGGGTTATTTTTCTTGCTAATTTTTTGAGTTTTTTTGTAGATTCTGGATATTAATCCTTTGTCGAATGTATAGTTTGTGAATATTTTCTGACATTATGTAGGTCATCCACTTAGTCTGTTATTTCCTTTGTTCAAAAACTTTTTAGTTTAGTTAAATTCCATTTATTTTTGTTGTGGCTGTATTTGGTTTGGGGATTTTAGTCATAAATTCTTTGCCTAAGCCAGTGTCCAGAAGAGATTTTCCCATGTTTTAATTTGTATGATTTCAGGTCTTACATTTAAGCCTTTAACCCATCTTGAGTTAATTTTTGTGTATGGTGAGAGATAGGAAACCCCTATGTATGGTGATAGATAGAGAATTAATAGTTTCATTTTTCTTCATGTGGCTATCCAATTTTCTCAGCACCATTTATTAAATAGGGTGTACTTTCCCAAATGTATGTTTTAGTCTGTTTCTACACGATCAGTTGATTGTAGGTATATGGTTTTATTTGGGGGTTCTTTATTTTGTTCCACTGATCTATGTGTGTACCTTGATACCAGTGAAGTCCGGTAACATGATGCCTCCAGATTTGTTGTTTTTGCTTAAGATCACTTTGACTATCCAGGTTCTATTTTGATTTCATAGGAAATTTAAGTTTACTTTTTCTAGTTCTGTGAAAAATTAGTTGGTATTTTAATGGGAATTGCATAGAATCTGTAAAACACTCTAGGCAGTATAGACATTTTAATAATATTTATTCCTCCAACCAATAAGCATGAGACATTTTCCATTTGTTTATCTGTGATGTATCAGTCTTTTGTAGTTTTGCTTTCACCTGCTTGGTTAAGTATATTGCTAGGTATTTTATTTTCTTTACAGCTATTATAAGTGGTATTGAGTTCTTGATGTCTTTTAGTGTTATTGGTATACAGAAATGCTAATGATTTGTGTAATATTACACAAATATATGTGTAATTTGATTTATGTAATATTACACAAATATATGTAATATTAATGCTAATATTAATTTTATAATCTGAGGCTCTACTGAATTTGTTTATAAATTCTAGGAGTCTTTTGGTGAATTCTATAAGGTTTTCTAGATGTCAGATCATATTTTCAGTGAATAGGGATAGTCTGACCTCTCCTTTTGTGATTTGGATGCCTTTAGTTTCTTTGTCTTGCCTGATTGCTCTGACTAGAACTTCCAGCACTATGTTAAATAGAAGTGGTGATAGTGCTTCTTCCAATTCTTGGAGGAATTTGAACTTTATCCTATTCATTATGATGTTGGCTGTGGGTTATAGCTTTTGTAATTTTGAGATCTGTTCCTCCTGTGCTTAGTTAGTTGATGCTTTTTATCATGAAGGGTACTGGATTTAATCAAATGCTTTTCTGCATCTATTTCGGTTTGTTTGTTTGTTTGTTTGTTTGTTTTTTAGAGAAGTAAAGTTTATTACATTTGAAACAATACAGCAGCAATCTCAAAAATTTACTCATTGTAAATTATAAGAGTCTGCCTCAAATAGTAATGTCTTTTTCTGCATTTACTTGGATATGTATAATCACTTTTTTTCATACTACATCACAGAAGAGGTAGATGCTGATTTGTACAGATATTTGACAGAGCACTCTGATGTGATTTTCCTAACTACTGCCTTCATGTTTCATTTTGAATTCAGACCTCTGAAGTTGCAGCACATGTGAATTGCATTTTCAAAAAGAAATTTGTAAGAATTAAACTATTCTGGTTTTTGTTTTTAATTCTACTTATGTGGTGAATCACAACTTCTTGATTTGCATATGTTGAACCATTTTTGCATCCCTAGGATGAAACACATTTGAACATTCAGAATTATCTTTTTGGTGTGATGTTGGATTCAGCTTGCTAGTATTTTGTTGGAGTTTTTTACATCTTTATTATTGAGGGATATTGGTCTGTAGTTTTGTTGTTGTTGTTGTTGTGTCCTTTCTTAGCTTTGGTATCAGGGTGATTTTGGCTTCTGACTTCATAGAATGAGTTAGAGAGGATTCCCTCCTCCTTGATGGTATGGAACAGCTTCAGTAGGGTTGAGGCCAGTTCTTTGTAAGTCTGATAGAATTTGGTTGTGAATCATTTTGTCTTGGGCCTTTTTGTTGTTGTTGTTTTAGAGAGTATTTTTTAATTAGTGTTTTGATCTTACTTGTTATTGGTCCGTTCAGGATTTCTACTTTTTCTTGATTCATACTTTTTTTTTTTTTTGTAGAGACAGAGTCTCACTTTATTGCCCTGGGTAGAGTGCCGTGGCATCACACTGCTCACAGCAACCTTCAGCTCTTGGGCTTAAGCGATTCTCTTGCCTCAGCCTCCCGAGTAGCTGGGACTACAGGCGCCCACCACAGCGCCCGGCTATTTTTTTGTTTTGCAGTTAGGCTGAGGCCGGGCTTGAACCCGCCACCTTCGGTATATGGGGCCGGCGCCCTACTCGCTGAGCCACAGGAGCCGCTCCCGGCTATATATTTTTTATTGCAGTTTAGCCTGGGGCTGGGTTTGAACCCGCCGCCCTCAGTATATGGGGCCGGCATCCTACTCATTCAGACACAGACGCTGCCTGCATATAACATTTATTAATTAAGTTTACCTTCTCACATGAATGCAGTTCATGGTGTCCCAAAACAATTGCTGTAGTAATATCAAAGATCACTGATCACAGATTAGTATAACAGATATAATACTAAGGAAAAGTTTGAAATTTTTTAAGAATTACCAAAACATAACACAGAAACATGAAGTGAACACTTGCTGTTGGAAAAATGGTGCTAACAGACCTGCAAGGGTTCCCCAAAACTTAAATTTATAAAACTAATATTTACAAAATACAGTAAAGTGAAGCACAGTAAAATAAGGTATGCTCGTATAGACTTGCAGATTTCTTCTGCTGCTTGGTTTTAGGGGGAAGAATTTTCCAGAGGTAAGAAATTATCTTTTTCCACTTTCTTGTCGACACATGAGTACCATCAGATGGTAAAATTTTTGCAAATCTTACGAATATGAAATAGTATCTCATTCTTGTAATTGTATTTCATGGATTCTTAGTGGGGTTGAGTATTTTTTCATGTTTATTGGACATTTGTGTTGCTTTCTTTTGAAAACTGGAAGGATAGAACTGCCGTTTTCTGAGGCAGCTTGTAGGAGGAGCAGATTTGGAGGGAGATCGGGAGTGTGCTCTCAGACATGTTTACACCTTCCATTGGGCTGTGCTGGAGTGTATAGGACAGGTATGAGTGGGAAATATAAAGTGGGGGTTGTTGGTTTATAGAGACTATTTAAAGGCTTGAGATTGAATGAGCGCGTAACAGTGAGAAGTCCAAAGGCTGAAGTCACTGTGAGGAAGACTGGCTTCACTATTGAGGGTTAAGGTGGTGAGGGTAGAATTGAGGAGAAACCAGCGAAGGAAACAGAAGGAGTTGTTATGGAGGTAGGGGGACAACCAGGAAAGTATAGTATTCTGGAATCCAAGATATTTCCACCACGAGATGTATCAGATGCCACTGGCAAAACGAGGAAGAAGAGGAGAACTGACCCTTGGATTTAGCAACGTGAATTTCATTAGCGATTCTGGCTGGAGCAGTTTAATGCAGTGGGGGGATGGGAAGCTAGGTTGCTGAGCAGTCAAAGAAGAATGTGAGAAAAACTGAGGATAATGACTGTGGGATACAGATAACTCTATTGAAGAATTTGGTTGTAAATGGAGAGCTAGGATGGTAGCCCCAGGGGGGATGTGGTTCCAGAGAGAAGGGGAAATGATGCCCAGTTGTATGGTGATGGGAAAGAGACTTGCTGGAGCCAGGTCCTTCTGCTGGGTGAGGGGGTGTTTCTAATGCTGTCCTGGTGAGGTTGGCCTCGTAGCACCAGCATCCTCTTTAGCATCCTCCTGGGAGTAGAGGACCCTGCTGTCCAGTCATCTCCTTTTTATGTTCCGAGACACACAGGTTCATTCACTGCTCCTGGCCCTTCACAGTGTACTCTGAGGCAGCAATATAAACAAATTTACCTTCTGTTGCAGACATCTTCTCCTAGTCACAAAGTCTATTGGTGTATTAGTCTTGTTTCTCGCTCGCTCCTAGAGCCCTGGTCCCCTTGATTACCTTTGCTGGTCACAAGCGGGCAAGTTTAAATCAGAGATGAGCAAACTTTTCCTGTAAAGAACCAGATAGTAAATATTTTAGGCTTTGTGGTCCACATACAATCTCTATAATCTCTGTTGCATTTTTTTTTACAACTCTTTAAAAATGTAAAAACCTTTCTTAGCTCAGATTGTATGCTTAAACTAACCCTCCTCTCTTGTTCCCTAAACCAGTTCTTTTCCTTAACCTGCTGATGCAAACTAAGCAATTGCAAACAAAGTTAATTAAAAAAATAGCTTTCTTGATGTATACTTTACTGGTTTAAAGTGTGAAACTCAATGGTTTTTAGTATGTTTGCAGAGTTATGCAACCATCTCCATAATATCTACTCTAATTTTAGAACATTTTCATCACTAACTAATAGTCTATATCACCTGGGAACTTGCCAGAAGTGGGGTCCATGTCAGGAGTAGGGCCCAGAAATTTGTGTTTTAACAAGTCCTCCTGGTGATTCAAATGTACACTAAGTTTGACAACCACTGCTCCAAGCTACATCCCTGCACAGGATTGCTAGGCTGTAAATCTGGGCATGTTCAACTTTATTTGGTACCACCAAACTATGACCTTTGAACTGTGTGGATCCATTTTTACGTGGATTTTTTTCAGCCAGATGTGAATGAAATAATCCCATTCACATTTGGCTGATGTGTATATGAATAATGTGTTTTTTTGTTTGTTTGTTTTTTTGAGACAGAGCCTTAAGCTGTCACCCTGGGTAGAGTGCTGTGACATCACAGCTCACAGCAACCTCCAACTCCTGGGCTCAAGCGAGTCTCCTGCCTCCGCCTCCCAAGTAGCTGGGACTACAGGCGCCCACCACAAGGCTCGGCCATTTTTTGGTTGCAGCTGTCATTGTTGTTTAGCGGGCCCAGGCTAGATTCACACCCGCCAGCTCAGGTGTACGTGGCTGGCGCCTTAGCCTGTTGAGCCACAGGCGCTGAGCCGTGTATATGAATAATGTGTATGATGTGATGTGTATATGAATAATCCCATGAGGATGCAAAACCTGTCTATTTGTAGGACTGGCTTTTTGTCTATGCAACTTCTGATTCTGGGGTTTGAGTATGTGTGGATATTGGGACACACAGGGGTCCTGGAACCAATCCTAAGTATATTGAGGGATGACCATACTTTCTGACTGGTTATACTGTACTCATGTATAATTCATCTAGCAGTATGTGAGAGTTCCTATCATTCTACATCTTTGCCAACACTCTGGAATATACAACTTAATTGTTTTTTGTCAGTTTGAATGGGTATAAAATGGTTATGATCTTAATTTGCATATTCCCAATTACTAATGATTTTGAACATCTCAGATGTTCATAGGTCACTTGAGTTTTGTGATCTGTGATACATTATTTGGGGAGTCTCTTGGAGTCTCTTGCCTATTGAAATAATTATAATTATGTAAATAAATACTCATACTGTGTTAGAATAATTGCAAAATAAACCCAGACTTCCCAAGAAGAAAGAAACCAGGTTGAGGGGGAGGGAAAGAAAGCCAATGGAAGAGTCTCAGGGCTCTGGCCAACTGAGCAACAACCATCTATGTGGTAGGAACAGCATGGCCTAAGCAAGGAAAGCAAGTAGTGTGGTGTGGTGGATTAACAGGGTGTATGGAGGAAAAGACACACATAAGTCTAGAAGAAAGATGTGTATATTTTACATTTGTTTAATATTTTATGATTGTTGAGCATTTGGGTTATTGTAACTATTTTGCTGGATTATTTTCTTTCCTGTTATAAGTAAGGCTGATACAAACAGTACATACAGGTGCCTTTTTACTTTTAAATTATTTTCTTAAAATAATAAATTTAAGCTGAAATTGCTAGATTAAAGGAAAGGAGGAATGGTTAGTTTCATAGTTTCTTACATGTTTCAGTTATTACCCTTCATTAGTCATTAGGGAAATGCAAATCAAAACCACTTCATATTCACTAGGTTGGCTGGAAACAAAAAGACAGACAATAGCCAGACATTGTGGCAGGCACCTGTTGTACCAGCTACTTGGGAGGCTGAGGCAAGAGAATCACTTAAGCCCAAGAGTTGGAGGTTGCTGTGAGCTGTGACGACACAGCACTCTACCGAGGGTGACAGCTTGAGACTTTGTCTCAAAGAAAAAAAAAAAGACAGATAATAAGTGTTTGAAAGATGTAGAGATATTGGAATCCTCCAGCTGCTGATGGGAATGTTGTAGTTACTTTGGAAAAGTTTGGCATTTCTTCAAAAAGTTAAACGTGGAGTTACCTTATGACCCAACTGTTCCATTCCTAGATAATAGATCCAAAATAAATAAAAACGTGTTCACATAAAAACTTGCACATACATGTTCATACGAGTATTATTCGTAATAGCCAACAGGTAGAAATAACACAAATGTTCATTATGAGAAGAATGAACAAAATATAGCATACTCATACAAAGTAATATATATTATTTGACTACAAAAAGGATTGTGGTCTAAGGAAGGAGACTGCAACATGGATGGACTTTGAAAACATTGTGCTGGCTTGGCGCCTGTGGCTCAACAGGCTGAGGCGCCAGCCACGTACACCTGAGCTGGCGGGTTTGAATCCAGCCCTGGCCCGCCAAACAACAATGATGGCTGCAACCAAAAAAAATGTCCGGGCGTTGTGGTGGGCGCCTATGGTCCCGGCTGCTTGGGAGGCAGAGGCAGAGACTCACTTGAGCCCAGGAATTGGAGGTTGCTGTGAGCTGTGATGCCACGGCACTCTGTCCAGGGTGACAGCTTGAGGCTCTGTCTCAAAAAAAA